>PVJS01005689.1:0-63110 GCA_004027185.1 Glis glis | reverse complement strand
AGACAGACAGGGAGAGAGAGAGAGAGAGAGAGCTGAGGCTGGCTGCGAACCCGGATCCTCTGGTCTCTGCCTCCCAAAGTACTGGGATTACAAGCGTGTGCCACCATGCCCGGCTAAATTCTCAATTTTCTTGAGAAATATGTCGACAATTTTGTCATCTTCACTTTGTAGTCATATGACTACCCTGACTACTGGTTTATAATGACATAAATCAGATCCTTCTCTGCTTTTGTGTGTGTGTGTGTGTGCATGCGCGCACACGTGCTGAGGACATTGGTGTCTCCTTTGAAAGAACCATATTACCTTCTAAAATAAAACGTTAATATCTTTTAATATAAAATGCCTCAAAATTTTGACAGGTTAGTAAAAGGAAAAAAAAAGATAGTTATAGTTCATCTTGCTGTGCAGCAACCAAAATTCTCATTCAGGAGTTTGTACTGCTGAAAACACTGATGTACAGTCAGAGGTTGCCTGGTAGGTTTGAAATATGTTGCATCTGATGAACTATACTAATAAATAATAGAGATATTAGGAAATGAATGATGTGGCTATGTAATTCCTATTTCTCGCTTATTTTTGATACTGCTAATTTGGCTTTTAATTATGTCTATAGCACAGTGTTTGTTTATTGGAATTACGCGTGTACTCTTAAAATTTTTTTGAGGTTTTGGTTCTACCCCACACCAATTAAATCTTCATTTCTGTGAATGGCATCTGGACAGTGGTGTTTTGTTAAGCTCTACAGGTGATTATTATATGCAGGCGATTGAAAACTACTGGTTTCCCTTTATGTCACATATAAATATGAAAATGAATATATTTTCCTGCCCCTTTAATGATGTATCTGCTTTGGCTTCCAGCTATCATATGATCTCAAGATCTGTGAGATCCTGGGTTCTGAATATTAATTATTATTTTGTGTAAAGACCTAATACAAGGGAGTCCTAACATTTACATATATGAGATTTTAAAACATAAAGAGGAGTTGAGAGAATTTTGCTTTATTGTGTGTAATGGTTCAGATTTAGAATGGGGGCTTGGTTGATAAGGAGGGGTCCCTGGGCGTGTGGCGTTGGGATTATATGTCCTTCCTCCTCCCCCTGCTCGCTCTCTTGCTTCTGGCCTCCGTGATGTGAGAGTGGAGCCTTGTACACTCCCTCTGTCTGCCTCCCGCTGCCATGCCCTGAGCTTCAGACCCTGGCCTTACATGGATTGAACCCAGAATCTCCAAAAAGCTGTGAGCCAACACATATTCCTTCTTCTACGTTGTGTGGTCAGTTGTCATGGATAATGGGAGTGTGAATGTTGACTGAAACAGTGTGGTTCTTAAACTATAAAACCTGCTTTGGATTTTCTCAATAATGAAGCCAGAAGAATGCATGAAGACTTACTCAAGGCTGGAATATTTTGAATTAATGTACAATCATTCTTTTATTTCACAAGTAAGTGCTTTACAATACTCTATATCATATCTTATGTTTTATTCTCTACAATATTGGTTTGTGGCTCACAGATAAAAAATATTTTTCCTTATCTGATTTGCTGTAGGTTACTTGCAAGTGTCAGGATAGTAAAAGTACTACTGTGGACATTATTAAGTCAAGGAAAGTTGATGGTTTTAATGAAGCTGGATAAATTTTGGAAAGTATTGGACATCATAGAATGGAAAAAAGATAAAGATCTTTAAAAGAGTGAACTTATTTCTAAATCTTGATGTTATGGAATGTTGGTTGTTATGGTGTTCGATAGAAGTCATTTATCCATATTCAATTACTCATTTAAAATTGATTTGATTTATTTTTAAAAATTGATTTTTTATTTAAAAAAACTGATGGGACAGACAGCATGTTAGACATTTTAAGTGGGGAGCCAAATTAAAGGAGATGATATAATAATGAGTATGGAAATAAATATACATTAATTTGTATCTGGAAAATATTTGAGTGATGCTTAGGAAGAAATAAATGTCTACCTACTGATATTTCCTTATGAGATGGTTTAAAAAAATCTCAGGATTCTTCCTCCCAGCATGATTTCTATCTTTCCTATATTAGTTAGGTCTCTGAAATGGACAAAACAAACCAAAAAAAATCAGTAGACAAAACATGGTCCTGGCAAGTATTTAGCCTTGATTCCCTGAAAAATCACTGCTTTTTAACCTTAGCATTGAAGTTATTATATAAATCCACTAGTTACATCCACTTTTGAATTGATCCTAAATCCTAAGTTTTCTTAGGATGTTGTTTTCCTCACCATTTATTTTCCACATTTCTTGGGTGAGGCCTCTTCTTTACAGATCACGAGTCTAAGACCAGAAGTGTTATCTTCTCGATCAATTTCTCAATCAGTTTTGGAATCATTGTGAATTGATTTTATCTCTATAGACACCATGGTTCTCATGATCCTTAAACTCTTTCATGAGTTTATATAGATTTGGAAGTTATTCTTTGCTTGAATTTTAGTAGCATCCTGCTTATTATTTTTCACAAATGATTTATATATTGAAAACGAATAAGATAGGAATTTAATTATTATACGATATTATTAAGCTGTAGGTTGATGCTAAGATGATTCGTTCAGACAGTGGTTCTCAAACGGAGAATATTGTCTCCCTGGGGATATTCGACAGTGTCTGGAGACATGTTTGTGATTGTCACGACTAGGAAGTGTTAATGACATCTGGTGGGTAGAAGTTAGGGGTGCTGCTAAACATCCTACAATGGCCCTATAACAGGCAATTATCCAGCCTCAAATATCAATAGTGCTGTAATGGAAAAACCTGGTCTTAAAACAATTCTAAGAAAAAGGCCGGTATATTGTTGAATTTTTAATGTATGCTTGAAAGCCATGGTACTGTAATTTTTATCTAGGGAAAAGATAATTTAAAAGCATTTATGTTTTGAGTCTTCTTTCCTTCGCCCATTAATGTATTGCTTCTAAAGCTCTAAATTGAGTAGATTAAGTGATTTCCCTCGTAAAATGTTCAACTACCTATAACCACGAGTGCTTCTCTTAAGTGCATGTGCAAGCCATCTTCTCGGCAAGTTATCCCAGATTCAGTTATTAAGAAAATGAATACCCTGTAGATAAAATATGTTCTCATTTCAAAATAAATTACATATTTAGAGGATGTGGGGGCAATTTTCCAAATACGTTTCTTCTGCACAAATCAAAATTCTATTTGTGTTCACCACACAGTTTCGCCACTAATACCTAGGCCTGATTTCTAGATCTGTAGGGAGTGCTGGCGACTGTGACTCTGCGTGTTCTCTAAACTGCTGACTATCTGTGCTGCTAAACGTCTCTGAATATTTGCATATGGTTTCTGTGCATATCACATCTAGATTTTATTGGTTCCTAATATAGTGCTTTGCAAGGAATATTATGATATTGTGAAAGATACTTATCCATATGTGTACTTTTGTAGGGAAAACATTTTATTGTTGACTCTATTCATATATATCTTATCATTATGTTATACACTCAATTTCCATTTATAAAATTGATTAAGGAGAATGATGCCGTCTCTTCTATAAGCCTTCTCCGACTCTTCCAGTCTGTTGTACATCCACAGCATCCCAGGTAGACCACTGTTAATCTACCACTGGGTTGTTTCAGACTGCCAATTTGTGTGCGGTATTCCACAAGTGACTGTAAATTTTTGTTTATACCCTAGGCCTGACACATTACCCGGCACAAAGTAAAACATCAGTGTTTATTGACCTATAGTTCAATGTGATAGTTTCTAAAACAGATAAGCTCCATGGTAAGAGCAAATTCCGATTGTTATTTTGCTTATTTGTGACTTTTTGGCCCAACATAAAGTATGTAAGTACATAAAAGTATATAAGTATTTTATTGTACGAGTTAGAGAGGTACATTGCCCTTATCTATTTTCATTCTCTCCTTTCACTTTCCTAAGAGAACCCCGCTTTTGCTCAGGCAGCCATTCATCTCCCTACAGCCCGTGTGACTCTGGTGAAATCACCTTTGGAAGTTACAGGGTCTGTGTGGTCTAGGTCAGTGTTGTAAGAGCCATCTTCCTTCACAGAGAACGAGGCAGGAGTCCAGAATTAAACCCCATACACTTTGGATTTGTGTGGGGCTAATTATTAATTCAGGGGATTTAGACTAATTGAGTTGGCTGATGCATTGGAAGACATACGTCCTCTTGTTAGGAGACAGGCTTCTCTTCTAATCATCTTCACTATACACAAGCAAGGAAGCTTGCTGCCCTGATGAGGTGGGCAGTCCTCTTGCTACTGCAGAGGAGGCCTTTCTAATAATAGAGTCGACACAGAGAAGCGGTGAGGTAAAGCAGAACAGAGCTGGAGCTGTGATGATACCATGCCTGGAGCCTCTCCTACCTTTTGATTTAGATTATGTGAGAAAATGTCTCTCTGTATTTTTTTAAGCCTGTGGGAGCAGTGGTTTCTATTATTTGTTGTCTAAGTAACAGAATGTGAGAAATTCCCAATCCCTTTCTTTTCTTTTTTAAAAATCACTCATATCTCTAGGCTCTTTTTTTCTGTATTTCAGGCTATAATCACCCCTCACACATTCAGCTAGCTATTTTCTCTTCTATACGCTCTCTTGCTGCACCTCAAAATGTCTGTTCATATTTTTTTTCTCTTGCTGTGGGGCCTGCTGACAATTGTCTGCTAGTTCTCAACTTTCCCCAAGTGACTTATCAAGATTCCTTTAAAACAAATTTCCTAAGAGAAATCCCAGTGCCAGGTGTTAAGGCATTCAAATTTTCACATTTTCTCAGTCTTTCCATTTGTCACTGAGGATGAGAGAGATTGTCAATACTAAAGGAAGTAGAACATAGCGGTTAGGAGACAAGATCAAGAGACTATTTTCAAATGCTGGCATCACTAGTTAGTGGCCTCAGGTGAGTTATTAAACTTTACTAAACCTCGATTCATCATTTGGAAGAGGGGTGGGCAAAGAATGACCCACAGGCACAATCCAGCTCGCTGTCTTTTGAAAAACTTTGATTGGAATACAACCACACTTATTGGATTATGTATTATATGTGTAGATTTTGTAACACAATAGCAATCGAGCAGTTGTAGCAGACACTGTAAGGCTCTTCAAAGCCTAAAACATTTGTTATTTGATCGTTTACCAAGAATGGTTGTTGCTGGGGGTTGTGGCGCACGCTTGTAATACCAGTACTTTGGGAGGCAGAGACTGGAGAATCTGGGTTCGCGGCCAGCTTCAGCTCGCTCTCTCTCTCTCTCTTTCTCTCTCTCCCTGTCTCCTCTCTCTCTTGCTACTTAGTGAGGCCCTCCGCAACTTCATGAGACCTGGTTTCAAAATAAAGTATAAAAAACAGAGCCGGGGTGTAGCGCGGAGGTAGAACGCCCCTGGGTTCAATCCCTGGTATCGCCCGCAAGAAAAAAAAAGAATGTTTGCTGGCTCCTGATCTAGAAACTAGGCTTATTTATAAAAAGCTCATAGGGTTATTGTGAAGCTTCAATGAGAAAATGCACATAGGTAGTTAGCAGGGCAACAGATGTTCAACCTGCAGTAGATGTTATTTACCATTATTCTGGTTGCTAATAATCCTAATATTCAGGAGAAGGTCAGTGTCTGCAGATCAAAAGTTTCTTGAACCAATAACCTCCCTACTTTTTGTGGTTGAAGGAAATGACTGCCATGCAGACCCATGATGTAGTTTCCCTGAACAATATTTATTAGCAGAGTGAAGAAAACCATATTTATTTCTGGAGTCAGTCTCCCAGGTGAGGTATAAATATAATTATAAGGCTGCATATATTTATACCACTCCACTGAGACTGCGATATTTTAAATCTTATTTTTCATCCAGAGGAAATAAATGTTATTTTAAAAATCATAATTCATTGCTATTGTTAATTCAATAATAACAGTTGTGTATGGTGCTGCATTAGGAGAGAGTATATCACTAGCGTTTGGCCAGACAGTGGAACAATTAATAGAATTCCCATTTCCCCTAAGAGGTTTATTTGTCATGTCAGCGTTACTCTGGTCTGGTGCAACACAGATGGTGTTGTGACAGCACAAAATGATGAGTGCCACATTGTTCCTTCTAATGATCTTCTTCTGCTCAATTCATCTTGTTGTGCAGCCTTGGATCTCTGCTACATGCCTGTTTTGAAAATAGGGGGCATCTAGTAGGGAAGTCAAAGAACATGCTGCATCCTTTGTCATTTTCCTGGGTGTTATGTGGGTCCAGAAGTTCTAAAACATAATATAGTTCAGAATATGAAAAAAATGCCACCTTTGTCATGTAAATGAAAAAATAATTTTTTCAAAAACAGCGAAAATATCATAGATTTTTATAGAATAAATTCTGTTAAACTAGTCTATCTCTGAGACATGCTGCTGGTTATAACAAAGGTAAACTATTTTCATATTAAAAAATTAACTCAGTTAAATTGTGATTCTCTTTCTAAACTCATTCTTAAAAGGATATAAAGCTGGTAAGTGAATTAATGAAAGTATCAATAAAAAGTTTGAATTTCAGTAGAGAAAACATGATAGTTCATATAATGAAACATCTCAAGTTGAAAACTGACCTTATAGTAATATGTTTTTAAAATAGACTGATTAAAATTGATCATGGTGTTAGTTTTGGAATAAAATAAAATTATATTCAAATTTACACTCTTCTGACATTCGCTGTGTGACTTTCCACTTTTGGTAATTTCTACTTGTTTAGACGCCAATCTAAAACAATTAGAAGGAAATATTAATCAAATAGAAATTTCATCCTGTAAAACACTAAACTGTATCTTGGGAATAATGGTAGTAAGATTTCAAACAGTTTTTCTCAGCATTTAGAATCTACAAAACTGTTTAAAAAAACACTTGGCATACATGCTAACCATTAATTTCAGACTAATTACAAACTTCAAGAATTTTAAGTTGTATTTTAACTGACGATGACACCAACTCCATATTGGACAGAAGGATGATGATGCTTACAAGATTTCACTAAGGTATTGAGCTTAAGCTCGATGAAAGTTACTTTAATCCATAGACTAGAATCCTCATCCATCCAACTTTTTATTCTATTTCTAACTTAAGCAGAAAATCTTAAAATCACAAGTCTCTGTAAATGCCTTTGTTATGTCATTCTGGATGTTTGAATCAAACCTCCTTCTGAGCCCACGAGGCATGTGCATTCAGACTCCAGACCCATTAACTCCTGCTTCCCTTCTGGTTACTTTCACCTCTGGAAAGTCTTCTGTTGCAGCATTTGAATCGTGTTTATAAATGTGCCGTGATTTTTTAAAAAATCTATTTCTTTCTTCAATCAATGGAAAAAAAATCAAATGCCAGGAACGAGTAATACTTTCGATGATCTCATAGAAATACATTTGTTCTGCTTTTGTCTTCAACAATAAAAACCACAATATTTTGATGCTGAAATGATGGCTTAGGCTCTTCGAGTTATTAAATCTCTGAGATGTACACTGGAACAAACTGTATGAAATCATTCCAGTGATCTTCTCAGACATGACTGGTGTCATTAAGTCATGTTTTCATCTCATAATCTATTTTGAATTTGGTGAACACCTTCTTTCTTAAAAGTCAATATACTTCAGTGTGGAAAATGAGTCACCTATTTATTGCCATTTTTGATGCAAAATCCTGAAATATTTTTATACTAAGTAAATGAAATAGTATCATAATGAAGGATTTCACCTTATTTTCAATATGGAATCAATGATATAGTAGGTATATTATTGATTACCAACTGGACTCTGGGTATAATAATGTATGGGACTGGCATCCAGATGTAGCCTGTATTTATTTGTTTAATTTATTTGCTTTAATTATAGGGCGGTTATTTACTTGCTAGACAAAGAAATGGTGTTCTATTAAGATTAATCCCTGTACATATTTTCTAATGTACACTACAAAAGAAAAATATTACCCCTATAGTACATTTTTAGTAATAAACCATACAAAAAGACATCATGCACACATCCTTTATACTGTACATAACAAAAATATTATTCATATGCTTTGCATATACATGTTCTTGTCTTTTTCCCAAAGAAATATGCCCACATTTGTTTTAATATTTGTTCTAGCACTTTCTATGCATGGGTATGCACAGGTATGCACACACACCGTCTAGGCTGTGCCTTTAGGAAAGCACTCACTTCTCTTTTTCTTGGTAGAGCTGAGCATCAGAACAGACTCCCTGGACCTAGATATGGAGCAGTGTACCAAGGAGGGTGGAAGACTCCTAGTTCTGGATTATATATTATTCAGAAACAAACTTTTATCTTGTTAATCAATTGTATTTATTTACTTCTCGTATAGGAGTTTAGTTTGATTCGGCTAATATAAACACTTCTCCTAAAAGAAAATTACATCTATGGCAATGAATCTGAATGGATCTACTCCCATAATTATTAGGGAAATTGCTCAATATCTTTGCATCTCAACTCTTTAATCTGTAAAACATAGGCAATGATACCTACCTTGCATTGTTGTTGCAAGGACTAAGTGATAGAAATTATGTGAAATGCTTTAGCAAAGTTTCTAGCCCTATAAATAAATTCTCGATAAATTTTAACTGTTAAATGTATTGAATTTGCCATTTGGTTACTTTGGAATATAACTAAGTTAATAATTAATGTATTACTGATATAACTATGTGATATTTAATTAAGTAAAATTCAGATAACTTTCTTATTGCTTTACTTTGTTTGATGCTGGGCTATATTAGTCTGGTTCTGGAATAATCCAATAGGTACATTCTCAACATGTCAATTCACTCTTCAATGATCATGGTTCACTCAGATTTCTCGACTGAGTTATGTTCTAAATAGTTTTGTTTTATTAATATGATGGTTGTAATTTGATTGGAAAATTATAAGTGCTTGATGTTTAGAGATTATTAATATTTGATTATTTTTCTTCTTTTATTATTGTCTTTCATTTTAGTGGGAAGGCAAAAAAGATGCAGAGGTAGCAAATGTCTTGTTTAAAGTTTCTTCTCTGTTTTATCCACTTTTACCCTTAATGAAAGTAAATCAAATAAACATATCTTAAGCTATAAGAGGGATTTGTTGAAAGGATTCAATAGTAGCTAACAGTCAGTAGCGGAGCTGTGCATTCAAGTCTGTGGATGCTTCTTGACACCTGCAAATGAGTGCTGAATTTTTTTCAAGTAATGAAATTTGTCTACCTTTCATCTTTTAAAATATTTCACCATATTCTTTTAAGAATCAGACTTTTGGCAGTTTTCTGGTAAACAGATTTAAAAATTTAAATGTAAATTCAGATTTTTTACTTCCATAGGAAAGGCTTTGATCAATATTTTCATATAGAAGTTCTATTAAGTATTCATATTAGTGTATACATAATGGTGAGGGGTTGGACTGAAGAATGGTATGCAGGGTTTCAATCCTGGTTTGGCACATACTAGATTTGTGACTATAGAAAAATTTCTTAATTACTGTAAGCCACAATTACCCAATTTGAGCCAAATTAATAATATCTATCTGTAGTGTTGCTACTATCTGTAGTGTTGCTGTGATAATTAAATGAATTAATATGTTTAAATACATAAAATACAGGTGGTTGTTTTTGTTATTATTGTGAATATGCAATTTAAATTTTTTTTTCTCCAGAAGGCAAGATAAAGAATCAAGAAAATTGATTTAATAGTCATTTTTTCATCTAAAGATCAGTATCTTTTGTATTAAAATATAATTTTTCAAATATAGACTTTGGATTGAACATGTTAGATTTTTTATCATATTCCAACTATCTATTGTGATTTTTTATATTATATCTATTCTCTTTCAGTTTCAGTGTATTATGTATTAATCTATTTCTTGTTCACTAATTTTCACTTCAGCTATGTTCGATTTGGTATTGAACCAACTTATATCTTCAGCTTCAGTTATTGAAATCTTTAGTGTTAGAATTTTTGTTTGTTTTTTTATAGATTCTACATTTCTATTGATTTGTCCAACTTGCATTTCATTTTTAAAGTATATTAATATCAAGTATTTTAAAATTATGCATTTGAGAGTTCCAATATATGGATCCTCTGTGGGCATGTTTTTATGATGTTTTTTCTTTGTTTTTTTTTAAACACTATGGTCTTGTACTAAAGTAATTTTTGATTAAATGCTAGACATCATGATCAATACATTTTGGTGATATTTCAGGTTCTGAATAAGATTATCTTCCTCAGGAAAGACTTAATGCTGCCTCTGGAAAACTAATAACTATTAAGGAATATTTAGATAACCTTAATTTAGTTTTTATAAAGGCAGTACTATATGTGATTAGCCATTATGTCTACAATATAATCATTCAGAAATCCCAACAAAAAGTTTGGTCCTTCCCTGTGGTCTCTGAACTTCAGTTTTATGCATGTGCCCATGGAATTACTCCAAGTCTACTTACCTTCTCAGCCGCTGCAGCTTGAATCTTGGTCATGGCTGATAAATCAGCAAGTGTTTACTGAGGAAAGGACATGCCAAATGACAGGCTTGTTCCTATGCTTCTTTTTTTCTTTTTGGGATTATGACTACCAAATTCTTCTGCTATGGTAGTTCTCTAATGTCTTCAAACAAAAAACCTCCACCTTTAAAAAGGTTAGCTTATTTTACTCTGAACAAACATTCAGACTTTCACCTCTGCTTTCCTTTTTGTAGTCCTTGGTTCTAGCCCCAATTTTTGTTCACTTTTTTTTTTTTGGTAGTACTGGGGATTGAAACCAGGGGCATTCTACCTCCAGGCTACAACCCCAGCCCTATTTTTTATTCTTTATTTTGAAACAGGGTCTCACTAAGTTATGGAGGGCCTCACTAAGTAGCCGAGGCTGGCTGCGAACCCGGATCCTCCTGTCTCGGCCTCCCAAGTACTGGGATTACAATCGTGCGCCACCATGCCCAATTTTGTTTACTTAATAATCCAGAAAAATCATCTCCACTTACTATTCCATTGGGAGTTATAATGCTCTCAACCCAAATTGTTAAAGAGTCAGTACAGTGCTAGTTTCACACAGACTCAAATGAAAAGAAAAGCTCTATGTTCTAATATGTAATTAGACATCAAAATAAATAATTATGATATTACATGAAACCTGTTTACAATTGTATAACATCCTCAATCTGAATCTCCATAAATCAAAAGCCTTACTTGTCCTCCCTTCTTAAATTTATCCTACTATTTTAAGCAGCAATATTGAGTAAAAAAGATAGAATTATAAGAACAAATATTTGTTGAATAAAATATTATTTGAAGTATGGGATACAAATATTATCACACTTCCCTCTCTTCTTCCTTGCCCGGCCCTGTTATTTGGGCACATGTTTTTGCCGTAGTTAGGAGGACCTGGTATCTCATTTTTGCTATTTTTCTTTTTCAAGTTGTCCAAAAAACAGGGTACTTAGTCAAAAAAAGTCAGTGCCGCTTTCAAATCCTCTGTGGCCCATTGCTTTTAACATGGTTGATAAGTTAAATGTCACAGATAAACACAGCCTTGTCCCTGCTGTGTTGAGAGCATGCTGGTTCAAATTCCTGCACAGACCCCAGTGGCAGCACACTGTTGAGATGTTGCGCTTTTACCTTCCGTTCTTTTTATATTCTTTTAAAAGTTGACCAGTTGTGTGGAGATGGAATCAGCCTTGCTCTGTCCCTCTCTTTGCCTGGTGTTCAGCCTGGGTCACTGGTCCTGACTCCCCCTTTCTTCTATTGTTTCTTTTTGCAGCCCTTGTTTCTGTTCCCTATTAACAGTTCTTCTTGAGACCATCTCAGTCCATCAGAGCTTCTACTAATCTTTTAGGAATTTAGGGTTAGAAATGTGATTTCATTTCTTGAAATAAGTCTCCTTGACTACTATACAAATTTATTCCTTTTGCTCATGAACTAAATTTGAGTCGAGATGTTTGCAAGAGGCCAACTGCCAGGCCACACAGTGTCTTATTTTGCACTTCCCCTGAAAACACCTGCTTAAATAATTGATTGCTTAATATAGAGGCTAATCAGTATTTCAGAATCAAAAAGATGTCTCCCCAGGTGATCTTGTGTTCCTCTTCTATATTCTCATTTTAGCAACTTTTCTGTCAAAAGTATTTTTCAGTCATACCTGACCTAAAACATTTTAAGATATTTCATTGTAGGAGAGATGACAGGTTCAAGGATTTCTATAAACCAGTATGAGAAAGTATTCTAAAAGTCATAAAACAAGTAAGGCTTTGGAAATTCAGAGGATGAAATGGCTATTCTTTATAATTTCTGAAAAAAAATAAAGGAAAATCATTACAGTACCTCCCTTGACAAGCCTTTATGAGTCAGTTTGGGAATGTAAACATTGTGTATATAGAATAAATGTAAAAATGAATTGCAAATATTGATGTGTGTGTAAGCTTAGATCCCAATCCCTTGTAAATTGGGGGCTGCCTGTAGTTCTGTTACTTTTTTTATCCTTTTTATGTTTTGCTTTGGGAAATGTTCAATGTGAATTCAATAAATGAGGGAATGTAGCACTTTGAAGAGAGCAAAAAGACTTCCAATATGTGAGCGACTTGATTTTGTGGGAGTAACATTTAGAATTAAAGCTTTTACTTAATTTACTCACAAGCATTCAGGAACGCATCCATCAGGGAAGGTGTGGTGGGCCTGCTTTCTGCTAAGGTTCAGAGCCTGCTGCTTTACACCACATCTACTCTTGATGGTTTTTTTCTCTCCGTTTCTTTCATGTATTAACAAAAGTAGTTTCTGATCCAGGATTGCTATTTATCATGGGTTCCATTTATTTCTCAGTATCTTAGTTCTTATTATGGAGAACATCATTGGAAAGACATCATACTTTCATAGATGACTAATCTGTGATTAAGATAGATCACCCATTGCTTCATAAGTAACATCTGGCATCAAAGATAATTCCATTGACTTGAAACCTCATAAAATGTAACATCATTAAATTGAAGAAAAGACTGTCATTCTCTCTGGTTATAATGAAACATTTCTACCAGAAAGTCACACAGAAGTACTTTATAATTTTCTCCAAAGATCTATGAAATAGCAAACACATTTTTAAGCTATCCTAGTAGTTCATTTCCCCATGACAGAAGATCCTTGAACAATGAAGAAGAAGGTGTAATTCTTACCCATAGAATATGCTTTCCAGAGTGGCTTCTAATTTGCCAACACTTGTTTTGCTGATCAATAACCACAGATACCAAGAGAGAATTGATTTCTAATGAAAAATATGTTTCCGTAACTATATGGTCCATAAACATTATCACTTTCCCTCCAGATAATAAATTTTAAGTGAAAAACTCTTTTATAGAATTACATCATTGATAGATTTGAATTGGTGAGAAAGCTTTACTATTTTCTGGGAATAAATCAAGACGTCATTTTTCCCCCCAATCTGTAATGATGTCAAGTCAATGCTGGGAACTCTTCTGAGATTCTATTAGGTAATTGTTGCTTTCACAACTACAAAAATATTTCAAAGTAATTGAAACTACAATAATAGGTTCTTACATTACTATAAAATAGTGATAAAACTTTAAGAAGAATAGAATAAGGCAGATTTTTAAAAGAAACTTTGATTCAGGACTGTAAATCAGAAATTAAATATTTTCAATAATTTCATATTTATTGCTTTATTGTTTTTGAGAAGTTCTGCTCACATTGTTCTTATGATACTATGGAAAAATTCTGGTTTTTAAAGGATATGCTATTTTGAAGTAATTAAAATAATATATACTTGAAGTAAAAAGAATAGCAGGAGTTAACACTCTCCTCATTGATAGTATATAAGTTCATAAGAGTCTGTAAATTTAAAAAGATCTATTACACAATACTAATACATGCATGCACAGCCGGTTGTTGAAATCATTCTCTATTTTTAATTAACATGTCTTAACTGATGATTTTTCCTCTTCTAGAAAACAGGTAAGACAATATCATAAAGAGGAAAGCAGATGAATTCATGATATAAAGTTGTTTCTGTGGCCGGGTGTGGTGGCGCACGCTTGTAATCCCAGTACTTTGGGAGGCTGAGGAGACCAGAGGATCCGGGTTCGCGGCCAGCCTCAGCTCTCTCTCTCTCTCTCTCTCTCAAAATAGGGCTGGGGTGTAGCGCGGAGGTAGAACGCTCCTGGGTTCAATCCCTGGTACCGAAAAAAAAAAAAGTTGTTTCTGTGAATGCTGTATTGAGTTTTGATTGGTTTAATTAGTTTATCACCAAGAGTGCTCTTTATTTTAAAATAGAAAATTAATTGCAGAAAAATTTTCTTACATTTGTATCTTTTCATTTACTAAAGCATTTAGCTTCCTTTTAGAACTTGGTTACCTTGTTTGCAAAAGAAAACTAAAACCAAACCAAACAAAAAACCCACCAAGTTCTACAGTGCTCAAATGATCATAAATGACAGAACTAAGTTTTTTTTTCTGAACAGTAGCAAATAAATTACATTGGAGCTCCATGTGTGTATGAGTTTAAAATATAAAAGAATTTATGGAATATCCAGTTTGGTTTTAGAAACCTGGTTGTAGTCCTGGAAGGAAAGGGAGTTATCATTGTTTAAAGTACTGACTGGTATACTGCCAGTTGCTCTATATACTTTGTTTTAAATCTTTTCCACAATTTCATAATTCACTTTGCCTGTGAAGACATGGAGGTTCAGAAAAGTTAAGTAAACTGTCCAAGGTTATGGAGCTATTGCATGCTGGAAATATGTTTCAAATATACAAATATCTAACTTAGAAGACCAGATGCTTTCCATTCTATCACTCCAGTGACATAATTTTCAAAATTCAAGGTCTTAAAGAAGTCTGTTTCTTGCAAAAGTACAGATCAGCTGCCAGCTGCAGTTGGACCTGAGGTTAGCTTTCAGTTAAGTAGGTTTTCTATGTGAGGGAAAGCTTTCTAGAATCAAAATATTTCTGTTAAATAGGAGAAGCATGCCAGCAACTTGTTAAGTCAGAAACTGTAAAGGATCTGATATTTATGCTACTTGCAAAGTAACACTTTAGTCTGCACAGTTTCATATATACACAAGCACACATGTACATTTACACCCCACCCTCAGAGCACAAGGGTTCTGTATCAGAGATACTATTATTATTGTTATCATTATTAGTGGTGCTGGGGATTGAACCCAGGGCCTTGCTCATGCTAGGCAAGCACTCTACCACTGAGCTCTATTTCCATCCCTTATTTTTTGCTTATAGCAAAAAGCAGCAGCCAGAGCCATAATTTTCCTCAGCATTTAATTTCCAGGTCCCACAGGGTGAGATGGCAAATGCCAGATGTTTATCTGTATGCACAGTGGCTTGTACCATAAGAGGAGAACCTAAACTTAGGAGTCCCTGAGCTTTCATGTGGCAACTGGTTATGTTCCCATCCTCCATTCTGGAGAGAGATTTCTCATTATCTTGGAATGTAAGCAAATTTCTTCTGGAGTAGCAGAGGAAGGCATTTCTAGATTTATTACCTGAAATGTATGGAAAAATCTCTGGAAAGGAAACAAAAAGCCTTTATCTTTATTACCATGAAAGGTCTCTAAACCGCTCTAGAGGAATATACCATCACTAGCTTACATGTTCAAGCATGCCCCTTCATTAAGAGGTTTAGAATATGCAGACATTTTTAAAAAAATCATGGAATCTCATCTGTCAAGAATATTTTCCACCAATTAATCCCTCTGTCTTGCAGGACCACTCCTCTAATCTCTGGTTTGAACTCTAGATTATATACTTGATGAGCGGTTCTTAGTTTTTAATGTCTTTTCTTTGTTCGTTTTGGGGAGTTTCTTAGCCCTAGAAATCTGTGCTTAAATACACGTAGTCTCTCTGAAATGTGATGTTAGGCAGCAGGAACAAGAGATGCAGAGAGTGAAAGAGGACACGAGTGAGGAAAAGCCAAGTCTGAGGTTATACTTTGAGTTCTTCCTTGTTGCACTTCGGATCTTCCAATGTTTTGTCTTCCTGTGTCTCATGATGAGGTGGCGGTTGCTATTGATATTGTATGAGATCACATGGGTTCACATACTTCGTTGCCTCAATTCCTTTGTTTTCCTCATTCTCACCTCCTTTTACTGCATACAGGCCACCAAATCAAGCATTTTTAAAAAAAATCTTGGCTTCCATATCTGCTTTCTAGGAAATTTTGGCTGAACCAGAATTATTTTACAGTTTAAGAATCACTTCCACAAACTTCGTCTTACATATACATTGTCTTAAAATTAGGGTTTTTTAAAAATCAAAATAATATTGTGAACATGGTTAAACTATTAATTGTTTCAAGGTGCCTATGTGGAAAAGCCATCAATTTCCTACTCTTCTGCCCCTCCACTGCCGATTCAATACACAGGGTTAATCTTTTCAGCTCTTTAGCAGTAACTTTTGTTATTTATTTTAACCTATCTTTCACATGTGTATATGGTTTTAAAAATGCCAATTTCAGGCAGTGTCTATTTACTACTTATTAAGGTGGCTAAGTAGTTATCATTTTTATTATTTCTGCTCATACCATTCATTTAGTTACTTTTCTTTTGGTAAATAATTGTCCAATTTTTAAATTTACTCAGTTACTCAGATCATAATTATGATAAAAATTTCCCCAAATTTCCACCACAATCTAGAAAATACTCATGATGATATTTCCAAATACCCCAACATATTAAATAACCTACTAGTCTTATTTCAGTTTCTTGGAAACCTCTTTTTCCGAGACCTGTAATAATAACTTGAATCTGGAATAACTGAATAACTGATTTCTAGGACTGATGCACAGATGTCACACTGCTTCTTGCCTTAGTATCTCTCCTCTGTTTGATTTCTGTATTACTCAACTTTTTCATCAATGTGACCAAAATACCTGACAAGAACAAGTTAGAGGAGGAAAGATTTATTTGATCCACAGTTTCAGCAGTTCATTCCATAGTCAGCTGGCTCCAAAGCAGAAACATGATAGTGGTAGTATATTCCAGGGGAAAGCTACTCAACTCATGGCAGGCAGGATGAGGAGGAAGAGGGATAGAGAGAGGGAGAGAGAAGAAGGGACTCGGGACAGATATAGGCCCCCAGGCCGCACCCACAGTGGCCTACCTGTTCCAGCCACACCCTACCTGCCTATAGTTAGCACCTAGTAAGTACATTCAACATTTTAATCCATCAATGGATTTACACACTGATGAGTTTAGATCCCTGAATCAACTATTTCACCTCTGAACATTTCTGCATTGTCAACACATGAGCCTCTCTGAGGGACAGTCCATAACCAAACCATAACAATATCGTATTTCCTGACTCTCATTTCTTGGTTTACACCTTCATTTTGCTGGAACATATTCTCTAGCTTTCTGAAATGGAAGGTAAATATTTTGAGGTCCTTTGAGCCAGGCCAGGTCATTGTGCTCATCTAGGTTCCAGATGGGACAGAAAGATCACTTGCATTTGGCTTAAAATACTCTGATTTTTACTAGGCCAGTGAACAGTATTTGAAAAATATAGGAGATTTTCACATGAGTTTGGAATGACTGCTTATCTCCCAGATTGTGCTCAATTTTGTGGCCAATGCAGCCTGCATGTGATGTACAAACCTCAAGGTCATGAATACTATGAACTGGATGTTTGACCCTTTTTATTCCATTAGTGTAGTAGAAGGGATTGTGTCAACATTCAAGGGTCTGCCTAATGCTGTCTTGTTTGATTTATTACTGGAACATTTGGCCATCGCTAATCACTCTTGTTTATGTGGAAATGTGTTTATTTTTCCTGTATGCTTGATTGATAGTTTGACTGGATAGAATATTCTGGATTGAGAATAATTTTTCTTCTCATTTTGGGTGTTTGGCCTAACTACCCTTTAGCATCCAATATTGCTCTTAAGTAACTCAATGTGATTCTCACTTTTCTTTATTTCATTGTGCCAATTTTCTTTCCTGTCTCTTAAAATTCTTAATCTGTTCTCTAATCCACTGAGCTACCTTACTTGTGAGCAGTCTCGAACCCCCTGTCCACTGTGATTACATTGGCAGCAGTTTCAGGGGTAGAAAGGAAGGGACTTTCTTTTTAGATAGATATCTATTCCTTGTTGTTGGCTCCCTTCAGAAACTTCTCATAGTGCAATGAAGCATCTACAGATTTCCCTTTCTCCCATTGTTTTATATTACCAGGACTAAATTTCCAGATAGATCTGCATTTCAATTGGATAAAAGAATGTACCAGACATGCTTGATAATGAAATTCTGAGACAACTCAATGTAAACAGTTTAGGAATAACACACTGGTGGTGTTGAACCTGTTTATTTTTTATTTTTTTATTTTTTTATTTTGTAACGTGCTTTTATTGATGCATTGGAGTTTTACATTGCAATGAATATCTATTTGATGTTAATATACATGCACACAGCTCTTAGTGTCCCCCCCCGCATCCCCCCACCCGTATGAAGTACCGAGAATGATGTTGGTATATTTTCACATGTACAGTCAATCACAAAAAAAGAAGGGACATATGTTTTCATTAGTATGTGCAACCTAGGGAGTAGAGGGAACACACAAGGGACTCCTGTAGATAATGGTGAACCCTCAGTGGGGCAAGGGAAGTGGTACAAGGGAAGGGGGAGGGCAAGAAAGAAGCGAATCAGTGGAATTACTATCATGAACCTGTTTAAATAACACAACTCAGGAGAAGTAAAACTGAAAACTATAGTTAATGAATTGAATGCAGGAGGGGAGGGGAAAAGGCTTGAGGAAGGGAACAGATCAAATAATGCTATGTTCCTATATGAAGGTATCACTACCAGTCTCACTAGAATGTACAGGGAGGGAAGAAGGGGGTAACAGGGTGGGGTGCAGAGGGAAACAGATGAAGAGATGTTGTGTGCATATGTGAATGTATCACTTTGAATCTCACTAAGATGTATAATTACATTGCACTAATAAAACTTCTAAAAAATTGAAACAAATTTATAAACATCGAAAATGTAGAAATAACAAAAATCATTAGGTCATGAGTAAGAAATACAGAAATTCCAATCCACCCACTTGATACTAGGGAATAATAAGTGAATAATGTGTCAGTCTAGTAACTAAAGGAATAATGGTTTGCATATATTTTTTAAAATTATAAGCCAGGCATGGTGGTGCATGCCTATAATCCCAGCACTTGGGAGGCTGAGACAGGAGGATCACAGGGTCAAGTTGAGCCTCGGAATGTTGTGAGACTGTCAGCAACCTAGTGAGTGTTTCAAAACAAAAAATAAAAAGGACTAGGGATTGGGGATTGTAGCTCAGAGGTAGAATGCCCCTGGGTTCAATCCCCAATACCACACACAAAAAAAGAAAAAGAAATTATAAATGTAATCATTCTCAGGACTGATTTAATCAGTACTCATTCACTGAAAGAACTCAATTTCAGCATTCTCTGTGGATGGGACAGATATCAAATTATTAATGGTTGTTATCATGTCCTCCTCCTTGTAAGGAAGAAGTATTCAGTTTTTGTTTTATCTGCTACTACAACTTCTTTGAATAAAGGATTTGGGTAATTGGTGAGGAGGTATTGCAGAAGAGAGGTCAGACATGGCAGTTGCTAAGTTTCTTATATTTGATATAGATAGAAGAATGCAGTTCCATGAAAATTTACCATGCATTAATTTACTTTCAGAGACCAGTACATATTGTAATTGCTTTTAAATTTGTCTTAGATTTTTAATTCTCATTTCCTTGTATAAAACTTGTGATTGGACTTCATGGGGTCTTAACTTTTTGTGACGTACATTTGCAAATACCAGCATACATATTTTGTAAGATTACCCTTACCATGTTATGTATATTCAGTATTTTAAGAGAAAGAAAAGGGTAAGTGAAATGGATTGTTAATCATTGGAAAATAAAATAGACAATATAGCCATAAATCAGTTATTATTGTTTCTTAGTTTTCCCATCAGCCATTCATAGGTCTCTATAATGACAATTCATCTGCACCTTCAATGCAGGTGTATTTATTTTCTGTATAATCTTATTAGAGAATTCATAAAGTTCAGAGTCGTAATGGACCTAGAAAGTTAAGTGACTTGTCCAAGTTCCCTCGGTCAACTAATAACAGAACAAGAATTATAATTTGGATAGTTTTTTGGTTATTTTCATTGCACAATAGTGTGCTGATATATTTTTAAAGCTGTCATTCTTAAATTTTGATGTGCAAATTTTATTGGAGAACCATATGCATTCTTAAGAAGTACTCCAGCTGTCATAGTTTACACTTGGGTATACACGTTTTAAGGTTGTTTCTATTAAAGCTGTTTAGTAGTCACTTGCATTCACAAAATATTTATATCAAATTGCTTCCAGGCCTGATTAATTATAATGAAGTAATTTTTGTTCTTGTCCTTCCATGAAGAACTCAGATGTATTCTGACCTCATTATGCTTTATTGTAAACTTTTCAAAGGTTGGGAATAACTGGTTGTTATCCAAATAATTATACAAAGTGGCTATTTCACATCCTGATTACCTTAGATCGATGTCTCTGATATCTATGCAAATCTCTAGCAGCCATCATTTAAATTTTAGTTCTATAAACCCACCTCCAATTCCTTTCCTATAAGCAGTAACAACTTGTAGGCAAATGAAATTTATATATCCCATCTGCAGCATTATTTTATATTTTTCCTCATCTGCATTATAAAATTTTATGAACCTGGGCTGTAATACAACAATGTAGTTCACAGTCTATTGGTGTTGCTGCAATCAGTCTTCTGCGATGCCTGTGTGGACATGATTCTGCAGGTAATGAGCTGTTTCAGTTCTGCTTGAGTTTCCATTGCCATCTCCACCCCAGTAACAGCTGCGTTTTACTGTTGTCATTTGGAATACATAAATAAAGGGAGAGCACTGATATTCCTTTCAATATTCTTTTCCAATAAGTAATTGGGATAAGTGAAAGGAGTGTCCTGTTGCTTTGGGAAAAAAAGACACCATAAAAATTCACGATAATTTAGTGCATTTTATACACTGTAAATATATTGATAAATATAACATTCTCCATGGAATCACATTCTAAAAGTTCTCTGTCAAATTTTAGTAGGCCTTATTTTTGGCAAATTAATTTTTTAAAACAAAATAGACAAATGTTTATCCATAACAAAATGGAAGATAAAACAATACAAATAAAGTCATTTAGCTTGGAGACAATATAGAATTATCCAACGAAGAGGCTAACAAACTATGACCTGTGTGTCAAATCTGTTCTCTGTTTTTATATGTAACATTTTACTGGCACACAGCTACTACCATTTGTTTATGTGTTGTCTATACATACAGGAGCTGTAACATTAGAGAGGATTAGTTGTGACAGATACCACGTGAACCATAAAGCTTAAAATATTTACTACTTGACCTTCTATAGAAATGCTGACCTTTCATATAAACCAATGGGTTGCAGACGTTTTCAAGAACTTGTGAAAAAATACAAGTTTGGATCCCAGAATTGAGAAGTTGAATTTAGTTGATGTGAGTGGGGCTTAGAGCTTCCTACATAATTTGAATGTGCAGAAAGGATTGAAAACTTCTACAGTCAATTTACATTACTCATAGTACATTGCATTTTCATCAGAGAGTGAGAAGCAAATCAGAAAGACTTGTATTTGTCAGATTAGTTATGACCTCAGATGAAAAGCAAAAGCATATAGCTTAATGAATATGACTTCTTCATCGACCATGGCATCTTTTCTTGGTGATCAAATGAATGTTTTGGGAAGGACTTGGCATGACTTGAGATGATCCTAGGGAAATTGGGAACCTTGTTTCAGAGGAAGGAAAGATTACTTTGAGTTGAAGTGTCAGGGAAGATATCACAAGTAAATATTTCGAACTGTGCCTAGATGTGCCTACATGGGCAGGATTCAATGTTTCAGATAAAGGCACCTGTACAGGTTATAGTCTTTATTTTTTTCTTCTCTATAAGTCTGTCCTAAAGGCTCAGAAATCAGAGATTATCCATTATGTCTTTTCTTAGCCCATTCTATTGAACAAAATGTGTGATTCAGCCACTCTTAGAGCTCGGAAGTGTTGAACATAGCAAAGTGAAAAAGACAGACGTGCATCTTGCTAAATTAGAACTTTCCAGATAGTCACAATATAGCATGACAAACACTCTGGTAAGAGTCGTATAAGACATCTTTAGGTCACATAGGAGAACTACCTTTCTCAGCCTTAAATGATCTGTAAGTCTTTTCAAATTAAATAAAATTCCAAGTTGGGAAAATTTGAAAGGTTAGTATGGAGTGGCATGGGATGGGGTATGGTCAAAAAGAAGGTAAGATGTATAAATTTAGGAAATGGTAATAATTTTGGAATGACTAGTATGGAGTATAAGATGGGTGGTATGGTAGACATGAAAGTAATTAGGATGAAGACTTGAAGTCTTTTTTTTTTTTTGGTACTGGGGATCGAACGCAGGGGCATTCTACCTCTGAGCTATACCCCAAGCACTATTTCTTTTTTTTTTTTTTTTTTGCGGTACTGGGGATTGAACCCAGGGGCATTCTACCTCTGAGCTCCACCCCTATTTTTAATTCTTTATTTTGAAACAGGGTCTCACTAAGTTGTGGAGGGGCTTGCTAAGTTGCTGAGGCTGGCCTCAAACCTGCAATCCTCCTGTCTCACTCCCAAGTACTAGAATTATAGGTATTTACCACCACTCCTTACTTGAAGACATTTTTTTAATGCCATGTTGAGGAGTGTGGACTTTCTGCAAGACATTAGAAAACCCTAAAAACATTTTTAATTGTGGAATAACATAGTGTGAAAAATATCATTATGCTGATATGTGTAGAAAAGATTTGAGAAGGAGCAAGTCTTGAGATAGGAAATCCAAACATGTGTCTGGTATAGCCTCTCAGAGTTCAGAGCCTGATCCAATGAAACAAGGCAGTGACAATAGCAAAGGAGATAAGCTGATATATTTCAATAGTAGTTTGAAGGGGCAAGAGATACAGACCAGGAGGTACTTATATATTGGATTTAAAGAAAGAAATTGGCATGACGAGAGGTCTGGCTTCATCTTTGTCCAAGAAAAAAGCATTTGGACTGCTTGATATTGACCTATGGCATTTATTACTTCAGGTTTATATGTCTCTTGCCTCAATTCTACTAAAATAACCATAAAAAGAATCTGGCTTTACTGAGACCACCAATATAAAGTCAATTTGCTTCATGACCCTTGAGGAGAACGTTGATTTTGAGGGTTTCATTTTGTAAATGGCTGGGGGCTCACACTGAAATGATCTGTGACACATTCACAACTCTCTTAATGTTGCAGTATCTAGAAGGCAAGGACATTTGCATACCTCTGTCTGACAGCCTTGGACGAGAAACTCCTTTCACCTTAAAGATCCATTCATCCTTCCAAATGATCCCACTTAATGTATGACTCATATTCATTCAACTGCTATACTTGGAACATTTAAAGGATCCATGGGCCATTTACTTCTTTTAGAGATTGTTAGCAATGCTATCTTGGGGATTTATGCTTCCTTTACCATGTTTTCTGAACTGTGAGGTGGGTCTTTGTTATTCATTTATCCTAGTCCTGGGAAAGTGAAAGCAGGAATAAGAGAAAAATAGAGGGAGAGGCAATGTTTGTATTTATTGTTTGTACATTGAGCTTCAGCAAAACAGTAGTCTGCATTCGTATGATAAATATTCAGCAAGGTATGTATCAGCTATAGAATTACCCAGTGAAAAGAATAGGTTTTATCTGCATTCATATTGATTCCAGGTTAGTCATGCATCATTTTTATTGAAAACAGCACATGGCTTGCAAAGAAAGTATGTTTTTGGTTTTTTTTTTTTGTGTGTGTGTGTTCTCTTGCTAACTTGCTGCTCTTTGACTCTGCATTGTAAAGTTTTCTCTCCCACATTCATAGCCAAACATTAAATGTAACTAGGTGTGGGGATTGAAGCTAGCTGAATTAGCTAACCTATTTTTAAAGTGTGATTGCTTCTTTCTTTTGCTGTCTTTTCTTACTAGACTGTAAAGCCCTCAGTAATATCCCAAATTGCTTCTTCTACATATGTTAATTTCTTACACAGTTCCCAGCCACAGTAGATGTTTGATCTGTATTGAAAATTTCATCTATTCCCTTTTCTAATTACTTTATATTGAACAGTCCTAAAATTTTTTTCAGGCATCTATGTTAATTCGGAGTCATTTTTCTTTCAATGACACTTTTCTTACCTCTAAATTGGAAGCTCTTGCAGAGTTGTTACTTTTTAGGAAGGTTTTGATCTATCTGAGTTTGAAGCGAACCCACCTGCCCTTGGTAAAAAGAGTAAAAGCAATTAAAAAAAGCTCAGTGGTTTTTATACATAATTCCAGATAGAAGGAATAGTTTTATATGTGGGAAAGATAGGTAGAATTCTCTAGTCAACATTTCTTCATTGTGTCACTGTAGGAAAAATACAAAAGAAATGATCCTAAGAAGCTTTTTAGTAACAAATAGGGAGTTTCTTATTTTGAGAATAACTAAGTGGCAAACATGATAATACTAATTGTGGACGTAGCCATGGGTGAATGGAAAAAAGAAGACTATTCTAAGGATTGGAGTTATGGGAAATGTTTAGTATCAAAGATGGAGGTTGAGTTGAAAAAATGAAGGATGGGTACAACTGGAATAGGCAAAGGAGTGGATAGAGCAGAGATGGCTAGGAAGGAGGAGAAGATATCAGCTGCTTACAATAGAGGAACTGGCCTAAGGAAGCCCGTAAACCAGCCCTGGGTTACAGTGGGAATCCACCTGGCGCAGCTATATTTATGCACCCTCCCCAGCTTGGAATGACTCTTGCCTTTCGACACTTGGCTTTGGGTTTGACTCTCACCTCTGTGCATCTGACCTTGATTTGATAAACTAGAGAAGCATTTCCTGTGTTCCTGATTTTAATTTTTATTTGTTTTGCATACTTCATCCAAGATCCTGGGGCTCTTGGTGCTAAACAAGACTTAATTTTTGTTTGATTTTTCTCCTTGATTCAACTTGCCACTTGCTTTAGCTAATTTATAAGTTGACATCATGCTCTGGTCCTTGAAGATGTAGTGGAAGATGAAATTTGAAAATTGTGACTTATGTTGAGTTACTGAAGAACTTTGGTATTTGAGTATTTATTTTCTCAGCTGTAGATGGCCTACCTCTCATCTGCTTTTAGTCCTCTGTATTATAAATGTTCAAAAGAGAGAAAATAAATTAAGAATATTTATGCAATGGAACACTACTCAACATTAAAAAAAGAAGGAAATCCTTCGATTTGTGACAACAGGGATAAATCTTCAGGACATTATGTTATGCAAAATGAGTCAGACACAGAAAGCTAAATACCACATTATTATGGTTTGGATTTAGAATGTCCCTCCAGACTTCACAGAAACAAGGTAGTCATGTTGGAAGTGGAGCTTGGTTGCTGAAGAGGGATCCCTGGGGTTGTGGCCTTGGGGATTATATATGGTCCCTCCTGCCCTGCTTCCTCTCAGGTTTCCAGCCTCCTTGATGTGAGAGCAGAGCCCTTGAGTGTTCATGATTGCTCTCTCTCTGCTCTCTGCACCATGCCCTGAGCTTTGCAGACTTCACCTGTCTTAACATGGGCTGGACCCCTGAAAACTCCAGAACTGTGAGCAAATAAATCTTCCTTCCTCTAAGTTGTTGTGGTCAGGTGTTTTGTGTCATAACAATGAGAATGCTGACTGAAACACACATGATCTCACTTATACAAGAAATTTTAAAATGGTAATCTCATAAAAACAGAGTAGAATGGTGATTGCCAGGGGCTGTAGGGGAAGGGAGGATTGGGAAGATGTTGTACAAAGTATACAAAATTTTAGTTAGACAAGAGGAATATGTTCAAAAGATCAATTGTATGCCATGATGACTAGTTAATAATAATATATTGTATTACTGAAAGTTGCTAAGAGGGATTTTACATTCTTACCACAAAATATGATATGCATGTGATGTAATGGATATATTGCTTTAGCCATTGAACAATGTATACATATTTCAAAACATCATGTTAATATACATATATACCATAAATCTGTATGATTTTATTTGTAAATTAAAAAAAGAAGAAAGAAGAAACTACTTAGTGTTTTCACTTTTATTTCTTTAGTTATCAGAAGACAGCAAAAAATTAAACAATCAGGCAAGTCACGACTGATATCCTGTCAGTCAACTGACAAATATATGTTATACATGGTTCTATATTCTGATCATATAGAAACAAACACATATATCCTTCATGCAGTTTTAATCTTATTGTCAGCAAGAAAGAATAAACACACACGAATAATTGAATAACCTAATTTTGTATCCTCATTGAGTTTGAAGGGTCATGATAAGAGTGCTACTTTAATTCAGATGTCCAGTAAAGTAACTGAGGAAGTGATGAAAGTGGGTTATGACATTTCAATTCAAACATGAAAGAGGAAAGAAATCAATCATACCAATAACTGGGGGAAGAACACAAGCAGGTGCAACAAATGTAATTCCCACACAAGTGGGAATGAGTTTGATGTGCCCAAGGGACAGAATATAGGGTGACTAAAGATTGGAATGAGAAACGCATATGTCTATAGTTTAGATTTCTACACACATGGGTATTTCTCCAATATGCCATACATGGTACCATTTTTATAGCATATTTTGATGTGTTGTGGCATTCCTACTTAATTTCATGCCTAACTTAATGGGTTAACCAAAGATCAGATGTTTTGAAAGAGTCAGTTTCTAACCTGTGGCAGGATTTTCGCTTGCAGCAAATTCGCCACTTATCAAAAATCAAAGTAAATTTTTCTTCCTTTTTAATATTTAAAATGTGATAAAACCTCTCTTCATCATTACATTTTCCAGCAGGCTTAAAGCTTATGATGTTATATTTAGGCAATGCTAAATGAAGGAAATGCTAATAACATTTAGCCACAGGTTTACTTTATGTGAATATAAAAATAGATGTGAGTTCTGCTTTTTTTCAGCATGGGTTGCTGAGTCTTGTAGCTATGAGAGATGAGTTTGGATCCTACACATTTTCCTTACTTGATGTATCATCTTAGACAAATTAAAAAATCTTCTGTTCTTATTCTCCTTATATGTAAGATGGAGGGTCATTTTATGATTTTTTATGAGTAAAGGAGATGTTGAGGGAAAGCACTAACTTGGTGCTCAGCCACATTGTAATCACTGCATGATAGATGCTTGAGTTTGTGGATATGAATATTGGTATGTGTTCACCCCTTGTTTTTTCTCTAAAGTTCTTTTTTTTCCTAAAATTCAAAAGCGCTTATTTACCAATAGGAGCAATTCTGCTCTGAATGAATGGTCTTGAATGTTCAACACCAAAGGGATATGGATATTTGGATCAGAAAACATGGGACAAATTTGTCAACTGATTATTAGATTACACATTTTGGGGACTATGTGTACCCTTTTATTCTGGCTTAGTCAGTCCCTCTCTGAAGGAAGAAGCTTGGCTGCTGGATAGGAAGCTTAGCTTTCATCCAGGCACCTAAGGGGTTTCTTCTATTTAGAGGTCACATTTGTAAACAATCTCTGAAATTCTCTTTCTCCCTGGTCTAGTAGACTCTAGAAAATACCCAAGGTTCCACCGGTGGAATCTCCAGTTGATTTATTACCTTGCCTGAACTGTGTTTCAGAATCTGCGTCAAGAATCTATTCCTTGCTCTCTACCAGCTTTCATGTGCTTGACTGTGAAGTTGACCCATGTCTTAAGCTGGTCCTTGTCTGAGTACTTGCTGACTTTGTTCTTTCTGCATCCTGGAGATCTTTGTTCCTACTGAGATGTCAGCTCTGTTGATTGTTTTGAATTAATTTTTACTTTTGGATGGAGTGAGGTGTCAGTGAATGCCGTTTCTACTGGCAAAATAAATGAATAGTTCAGTGAAATTAAGGGGCAACTAGGGGAGGTTTGATAGGAACATGATTTGATTCCAAAATCACAAAATGATACTTATTTAAAGCATTTGTTTTACATTCATCTTACTAGGTCTAGACTTTGAATTAAGTAATTTTGAATAAGCTAAATCATTTTTGGCTTATGATATTTTAAATCCTTTCTTTGTATTTCTTATGTTTAAAACAAACAAAAAAGATAGAGTGTGTTTTTATTCATATCAGCATCATCAAAGTATTTATTAAATGCTCTATCTTGAATGGTACCTATCTTGTTTTAACAAATAATGTAAACTGTCTCAGCCTTTTTAATATTTATAACTGAAACAAACTTCATGCCATCTCTGAAAGCTCTTGGCAGTCTCCCTTTTGGCTTCTTCCCTTGTGTTAACTTTCTTTTTTCTTCTGTCTCTCACTCCAGGTACTTTAGATGAGAAAATGAGATATTTAAACTAACACATATGTAACACACAGCAAGTGCTCTGGTGGAGGCATGTTCAGAGTGCTGTGGGAACATATGGAATGGAATAACTGTGCTTCTTCCCCCAGAGCTCAGGGAAAAGTTGGAGGTATAGTTGAGCCTTAACATATGTGTAGGCTTTTTCCAGGTGGACAGGTGCCGGCTTAGTAGAACTAAGGGAGATAAGAAGTTGAGTATAAATGTACCTGAGTATTTTAAAACTTTCTGGAATGATCTCAAATTGAATGAGAAATCCTCCTGGATTCCTGGCTAGTGGGAAACCTTATATGGACATATGTAAACTTAATTTCTTATGAATTCTTAGGGACATATTTCCTAGAGAATGAAAAAGCATATAATGTGCAAGCTCAAAATAGAAGAGTTGTCTATTTTGGTGTTTGTTGACCTGTAACCATCCAGGTTTCTGAAGTGCTTATGAGACATTTTGGTTATACCTACAGCTCAGACTCAGCAAATCCTTATGCCTGCTAAAAATTTACAAAACTATCTCAAACCTAGCCCTCCATTTATTGATGAGTCTATACACTTACTAAGTAAAATATTTTTCTCAAATTCACAGATTCAATGACTG
Organism: Glis glis; assembly: GCA_004027185.1. NCBI lineage: Eukaryota > Metazoa > Chordata > Mammalia > Rodentia > Gliridae > Glis > Glis glis. The sequence goes on along the minus strand of PVJS01005689.1, from coordinate 34,109 downwards.
GTAGAGCCCAACTTCACAGAAAAGCACCATATTTATTATTAAAGCTGAGAATAAAACAATGAATCTTAACTATCTTCAGAGAACATTTGTAAAACCAAAAAGTTACACTTCACTAGAGTGTCACAATGGAGAATATGTCACTCCGACATAGCAGTTGTGTGTGCTCTGGAAGGCAGTTAGATTTCTTATCTGCCTGTCTTCCCTTTTCTGCCATATTAGACTCATATTAAATGGATTCAGTCTGGTTTCTCAATCCTTGGCAGGTGGAATTTCTGTTTATGCCTCCTTCATAGATCATGTATCCTCTGAAGGCCAAGACTTCCAGCTCTGTTGTAATTCAAAATAAAATGGGATATATACAAATGTAAGGAAAAGATTCAAAATACTCTTTCAGAATCATGCATATAAGTTATTATTCTTCAAATATTGTACATCTTTCAGTTGGTCCCTGTTCCTCTACTCATGAAAAAATTTATTCATCAAAGTGTTTTCTCCTTCCATCCAGCAATACATGCATCCTCTTAGGTTATCTTCAAATATTTAATTGTGTTCTACACTAAATAAAATTTGGGGATACAGAAAAGAATAACACATAGCTGTTGATAAAAATAAAATAATTTTCCATTTATTTTAAAGTACTCACTGTGTCTTACCAACATGAACATCTGTGCTTTGAGTAAAGCTTTCTCATGTGACTTATTTTTATTAAATTAAATTATTAAAATTAAATTTAAATTTTAAAATGACAAAGCACCATGAGAGAAATTTAGAGGCATATAAAGTGGCATACTAAATACCAATTACTCATAATCTTGCTACCTTGAAATAAGTACCATCGTGTTTTTACTATGATTTGCTAAATTATTTCTCCCTAGGAATATAACAGGAGCTGGGTATATTTTGGAGACTCCCTATGTGAAAAGTTGTGAACATTGTTAAAATGTGCAGAGTGATTGTTAAAATATAGATTTCTGGGAAGCTCCTTCCTTGAGCTATACCATTGGCATCTTGTGGGTGATTATTGTGTGCACTGAAGTTTGAGAACCACTAATATACAGATGTTTTGATAGTATTAACTCATTCTTGTTTTTTTTTTTCCTGTCTTAGTGTGTTCTCTTTGTAAAGTCTCAGCTAGTGGTTTACCTGTGTAGAAATTGCTACCTAGATTTTCCCTCATTACATTGAGTTTATATTTTGTTTTTAATCACAGTATAGTAGAAACTCAATAAAAATAGCACTTTACCATCACTAATGCTTGTTCTGAATCCCTAGAAAACATTGTAAAGACCACACATGTTAACTTGAACTTCTGTATCCTGCTGTAAAAATCACAGCTGCATCTGCCCAGTAACAGCTCAGAACCATGGGAGCCTCACCAGGCTTCGTCTGCACGTCAGTGGCTTCTCAGTCCCAGTGTTTTGCCTCACAGCATATTCAGTCCAACGTGAAAACAGATGAGATAATGCAAACGACAGATGATAACTGTCAACAGGCTTCAGAAGAAGTGAAATATTTGAGGGAAATGTGGTAATATTTGTTGATTGCTGTTTGAAAATTTCTTCAATTCACACTAATGACATGACTTTCTAGAAATCACTCTTTTCTATCAAAGAAAGGCAGACAATTGCAATAGATAATTCATGATATTTTAGAGTAAAAGCAGAAATGAATGTTTATTGTAGTGTCAGCTTTCTTTCTGTTTAAAAGAATTGCTTTTTCTGGATTTGAGTAATAAAACAACTTATTTTAAAGAAAGGAAGAGATAATTTGTACTCAAGTAGATCAATGTGTACAAGTTTTATCATAGCAATATGTGGATCCCGTGCTAAACACTGAGCTAAGAGTTTCATAACTGAAATGTAAATACTGAGTTTAATCTTTTGTTGGGGGGAAGTGCATGGTAACTTAGTGAGACTGTTTCAAAATAAAAAGGTCTTATGGTTGTAGCTCAGTGGTAGAGCACCTCTGGGGTCAATCCCAAGTACCACACAGGAAAAGATCTTGTATTGGTGCATTATGATTACACATAATAGTGCAATTTGTTGTGAATAATGGTCTCAACCTGAGGAGAAGGGTATGAGCACATGGCTTCTCCAAGTGCACAATTCAGAATGCATTTATAACAGATGGAACACATGGAGCTATTCCAGGGGTGTGTGAAAATGGGACATGGGAGAGAACTGACTTGCTGAAGTCACACATGCAGTGAGGTGCAGACCTAGAGCAGCATCTAGGCCTTCCAGCTCCGGTTCAGCATCCTTTCCTTTAAACCGGGTGGTCAGACACTTTTGGCTCTCCTTTTTGGAATAGGTGTCACCAAGTCCAGAATTGTCACGGAAAGCATGTGGAGAGTGAGAGCCTTGGAGTTCTGCTGAATCAGAACATGTTGGCAAAACCAAAGCTGCAGGAAATCACAGGACAGGGCCGTGGGGAGGATCAGGGGCCCAACTCCTTTGCGCAGCACATGATGGTCATCACAACCTTCTCTTACTTTCACAGAAGTCTCCTGAGGAAGAAAAGAAACCAGCTAGACGGAATCTATTTATAGCTTCTTCCAAGGATTAGTTTCTGGTATGGGTTTCTCCTCCTCTCTTCCTCCTCCTCCTCCTCCTCCTCCTCCTCCTCCTCCTCCTCCTCTTCCTTCTCCTTCTTCTTCTTCTTCTTCTTCTTCTTCTTCTTCTTCTTCTTCTTCTTCTTTCTCTTTCTCTTCTTCTTCCTCTTCTTCTTCTTGTGGTACTAAGGATTGAACCCAGGTGCTCTACCTCCAAGCTACACCCCAGCCCTTTTTATTTTAATCTCCTAATAAAATTGTTCACTTGCATTTGTTTACTGACTTATTATCTTTCTCCATCACTCTAATATCAGCACTGTGCACAGTACCTAGTGTGTCTGTCCCATAGACGCATAGAATATACCCTAGACCTCAATTCTCCAGTAGCAGTGGCTCTATGCTCCTGCTGAAGGCAGATCTCATTGCTCTACTTACCTCACTAAAGTCTTATTCTATTTCATATCAACTAAAATTTCTAACCCAAAGCATACCATTTATGGTCCTCCAGGGATCAAACTCTTTCTTGCTTGGTCTTATGTTTCATTACTTTCACACAGAGATTTTCCCCTCTTCTGGGCCTTTGCATTTTATTGTCTCTAACTTGAGTGCTCCTCATGGCTCTTGGCAACTACTTAGACTGGATGCCCAAGTCTTCCCTAAATAAGAGTCCTCCCCTGATTTCCCCAGATGGAAGCCACTTTCCTTCTGTTAAAATGTCATCAGCTTTTGTAAACTGCCTCAGGACACTTGTCACATGCCACCTCACGTCCTTTTATTGCTGTCTGGTTTCCATGTGTATATATTTCTCTGGTATTACATGATTAATTTCAGAACGTTGCCTTGCCCACCAGTCAACTAAGTGCACAGTAAGTATTGCATATTTATTTATTGGATAAATAACTGGATAGTATAGAGTATCCTGTTATCTTAGTTCATTTTGTGTTGCTATAACAGAATACATGGGATTGGTTAATTTATAAACAATAGAAGTTTATTGGGCATCTCAGTCAGCATGCTTACTGCTATAATCCAAGACAACTGACCCCACAACATAGAGGAAGATTTATTTGCTCACAGTTTTGTCTCAGATTTCAGTCCATGTGAGGATGGGGTGGGGAGCTGGAGCTCAGGGCATGCTGGCAAGAAGCGAAGAGAAAAAGAACAGAGCACAAGGGCTTTGATCCTCACATCATGGAGGCCAGAAGCCAGAGTGCTAGCAAGGGGATCAGAGACTATATATAATACACAAGGCCACACCCCCGGGACCCACCTTATCCTGTCACACCCCACCTGCCTAGGTTACCACCCAGTCCATTATGATGATGCACACCATAATGATATATCCATTATCATGATGATACATTATAAGGATAAATCCATTATAATGGATTTATCTACTACCTCTTGACTAGGCAGGCCATTACAATGGATTTGTCTCCTGATGAGATTACAACTCTCATGACTCAATTACATCAACTTCAAACACCAATTTATGAGCTCATCAGGGTGCATTCTATATCTAACTATAACATTGGGCTCATGGTTTTGAAGAGTGGGAATTCCAAGAGTAGGGTGCCAGTATTTGAAGAGCGTTCTTCCTGCTATGCCATCCCATGGAGGTAGGTGGAAAAGAATATATGAGAGAGAGAGAGAGAGAGAACAAGAGGGGGGCTGTTTTATAATGAGCCCATGGTTAGGATAAGTAACCCACTTCCATGATAACAAAATTGACTAATTTATGAGGGCAGAGTTTTCATGACATAATCACCTCTTATTAGGCTCCACCTCCCAACACATTGCATTGAGGACTATGTTTCAAACAGATGAATTTTTGATCATAGCACCTGAAGTGAAGACTTTACTATATATACCAGGAAAAGCCCAGTACTTTCCAGTATAAGATACTACCTCTTGACTATGCAGACCTATCTTCTGTTTATGCATTTTATGTGGTGATTCCCTGTGTATTTCTAGTAGTTTAGATTTTATATATGTGCATAAACATATATATCAGGTTTTATATATGTACACACACACACACCTGGCATATAAATGATTCTAAAATGTTGAATGACCTGAGTAAGATAACTAACAGGTAAATGTATATTTCTAGCAATTAAATCATTTTTAAAAGCTATAAATATCCAAATTCAGGTTTATTTACCATTTTTAGAATTATTTGACTATGACAACCAAAACTGATGGCTTTTAAAATTCATATTTTGTCATTGTAGAATACAACCCAATTTAGTAATTATAAAAAATCTATGGTGGAAAAGATATTTTCAGAACTCAGAGTGTATGATGAAAGGTTATGAATATAGATTAAATATACAAAGTATAAAAATTTATGAATTAGTGTAATTTTGAAGTGTGTATCATCTAAATCTTCAAATTGTAGATGAATTTTGAGAGTATATTTAGTAAATAAAATAACCTGTAAACTGGCTCTAAACATAAAATATGAAGAAATTTTTTGATACCTGCATGGGTAATTGGGCAAAAATGGGCAATTAAAGAGTAAGCTAGGAATGCTTGTTATGCCATTCCAATTTTAGAGGCTGATATAATGATTAAGAACAATACTCTTCTGTAGATTTCTATGATCATTGCTAAAAACAGAATGCAGGTTTCAGTGGATTTCCCTATCTGAATCAGACAGCACTTCTCCATTAAAAAATCAGTTTTAAAAAAATTTTATTAAGTATGTTTCTTTTACTAGGTGACATGCATTTAGGGAAATGGAAATGAATAATACATTGGATTTGATTTTGAGATGACTGTAGTGCAGATGAAACTAGTACAAGGAGACTAATTATTTCTTTAGAAGAAATTCTAGGTTTACAATTTTATCAGTGCTCTTACTTTGCTTTTTTATTTCACTCACTACTATGTGGGAAAATCACTTTAAAATGACATATCTATATTTCAAGTTTATAAGAATATTGAATCTCTCACATATTCACATTCTGTATATTTTTATTTTTTCCCCATTCGGTACCACATAGGATACAAATAACTACATCCTCCCCCAAACAATAACAACAAATAGAACAACAAAAAGCTTAAAAGAATATGGATTCCCTTCCTTCCTTCCTTCCTTCCTTCCTTCCTTCCTTCCTTCCTTCCTTCTTCTGTTCTTCCTTTCTTAGTGAATAAGAAGTCTGACATTGCAAGACATTTTAAGTACATAACCTCTAGGGGATCTGTATTGTCACAGTGGGGATAGTTTTCAGATGTTATGACTGATTGACATTAATAAAGAGCATGATCCCTTTGGAATAGATTTCTTCCCAACCCCTGGATATGCCTCCCAGGAGTTTGTCACTAGCCTGACAGACAGATGTCAACTGTGAATAGAAACATGTGTCTGAAAACTCAGTAAGGAAGGAAGTTGTCTGCAATTCTGACTTAGAAGATAGGAAAAAGAAGAGAGAAAATTGTGTCAGTTTCATAATATCTTCTACGAGGAATGGATGGTTAAAAAATGTGTTTTTTGTAAAGGATTCTATGAAAAAATCTTTTCCACGGCTTGTCATTTATATTATTTACTGGCATGTCAATCCTTTCAAAATATCATTAGTGACAGTCTTTAGTTGTAATTATCCTGAGTTATGTATCTTCTGAATGAGACTCAAATAGAGGTGCACAGGATCGAAAATTGATCTGGAAACTTTTGATCAAAGAGACAGTATATATGAATAAGGGAAGCAAGAAATTTGGGAATAGAGGAAACTGCACAGCATGGTAAAAAGGGAGAAATAGGAATCTGCTATGTACAAAAGAAAAGCCCTTTGTACTTAAATTTTCTCAGAACCACAGAGATCCATTTACATGTATTATCATGAAATTGCCAAGAGATGAATTAAAGTGACTGAGGTAATCGTGTAATTCAAATGTTCCTGTTGAGCCCTTGGATGAGGATGAAGTTTTGCTTATACATCCTTGGAATAGACAAGAGAAAAACGAGAGGAAGATTGAGAAGAGTATAAGGAAATGGGAGAAAGAAATTATGAAAGTGGTGTGGCCAAAAAACAGAGAAGATATCCTAATGGAGATTTAGGGATTTTTGAGAATGAGACACCCGGCATTTTCTAGGATTAGTTGACCGCAGATAAACACAAAAGACTCATGGCTCTTCTAGACTATGGTTTCCTGCCTTTCTTCCTTTCTTTATCCCTTATTTTTTATCTTCTATTGCCTGGAAGTGTAATATAAAACATTATGTCGGGACTCTAATGTACATATGGAGACAGCACTAGAGCTAGCCAGATCCTCTTTGAAAATCAAAGTAGCAGCTAGTTATATTTTTGTTTTCACAAAGAATTTCTTTCCTTTAACATTTTCCTTGTGCACATTTTTTTTGCAATGTGAAAGAAAAATCTTGTTATTCTATTCCTAATCACTGGTAATTTATTTTTCTGCTGATATATGTAATTAATAAAGTATAACATCAAATACCATACAGTTTAGTTACTGAATTCTGATAGTTGGCATTAGACTAACAATAGTAATAAAAGGCTTCATAGTTTTAGCAGCAAACATGAAAACAGTACTGCCCTATGTCTGGTTGGATTTGATTGTGGTCTGATTGACCGACTAGCAACTGACGGCAGATATTAACAAGAGAATCATTCACGTCAACCACTCTTACAGTTAAGTGATATTATGAGTTTCATATTTTACAGAGTTCATTTACCGAAATGAGTATCTGACCACATTTGCTTCAGCAAATTCTGCAAGATAAAGAATAAATTCTTCCTAAAATGGCTGATGATAAAAGCTCACACTTCAGTTAGACTACAGGTACCTGGTCTGCGGCGCTTCCTCGGCAGGTGTATAGTTATTATTAGCTTATCTGTCAAAAGTATTAGATTTTTACAGGAATATCAACACTGATGCACAATTCTCTAATACTTATTATAAATGTACTAATTAAAATTCTTTCTCATTTTAAGTGCTTACAAGTGAACAAATTAATGCAGTCAAAACTTTCCCATTAAGGCTATGATAGCTTCTTGCATGTGCTCTCTGTGACAGGGTTCTGACTGAAGTGCAGTACAACAAAATGGTGACCCCAACCTTCTGGCAATATCTCCACATTCAGGGAAGTACATGAAAGTCCCTGTTTCTTAGGTAACAGAGAGTCATTGTGTGTGCTGTCATCCAGATGCCTCTGTGACTGGGGGGTGTGCCTGCAGGCTGCATTTGAACAATCTGCCAGGCAGGGTTCCTAACTGTTCTCTAAAGGCACTGTGCTCATTACTGTGGGTAATGATTAGAAAATGAGCACGGAGTGTGGGGAGAGTCTACAGATCTTTCAAGACTCCTGTTAAAGTTCCTCCTCCATTGTTAAACTTTCCCTGTTCATTCCAACCCTGTGATCTCCCTATGCTCCGAATGCCTATAACACTTATTATCACATTCTCTCATTATGGCTTTTAATCATGTGCTGTCTCTAACACTATATAAGTGTTTCTGGTGTCCTGTGCTATAATTGTTCACTCTATGTAGGAGATTGCCCTTTTAACTTCTTTTGTCTACTCTATTGGGTCTACCAAAGGGCCATTCCATTACTTGAATAAATTCCAGACTTGTTGAACAAAGGAAGTGTAACCGCTATTAAACATTGAAGTAGTTTAAAATTAATGTTTTATTTTAATGAGCAAAATGATATAAGCAGCTGATTGTTAAGCATCTGATGGAATGGATAGACAATGAGTTACAGTGAAGGCAGCATTTTCAAGCTTGAAGAGCATATGAAAGAATGCATGTTGTCAAAATATAGTGAATTCTTTGTAGATCAATAGGAAAAGATGGCCTTTAATGATACTTTTCTCCTTTAGTTTTTTTTCTTTGAAGTATTTGGAAACAGTGATGGTTTGTCTGCTGTTCAATGTGCTTGGGAATACCATAAGTTGAGAGAATCTATGACTAGAGAAGTGATAGATGACTTGTACTTCTATGAAATATGTTCTTGTTCGTAGAGAAGAACTAAGCCAATTTAGAAGCATAAAGGAGTGGAATCATAGCTTTGGCTAATAGAAGAAAGGTGAAGCAAAAAATATTGGGTCAACAGGAAAACATCACAAATATGTCACTTCCTGACTGTTAAACTAGAAAAGGAATTTCCTAAGCACATAACAGGTATCCTTTAGTCTCAGGATTTAGCAATAAGCAGAGAGGAACTCTCTATATCTGTGACATCTAATCATAGGACTTTTGTCTGGATGGTTGAACTTTCTCAACCTCAGAGTGGAGTCAATATGTTCTATTTTTCATCTATTAATTGAATAAAAGGTATTTTTCAGGGCCAACTAGGAGACAAGACCTTATTTTTAGGAACTAGATGATCTAGCAAGAGACAAAAACAGTCTTTGCTGTATGAGCATCACAGTCTAGTATAATGTGTGTGTGTGTATTGAGGGCAATAGTTAAGTAAGTTAATATGTACAAAATATCTAGGATACAGACATTGAATAACAATACCTGTCCTTACTACTGTGTACCAAGAATTTCTTACATACATTATTTCTTCTAATACAAAGGTCCCTATTTTAAATAAGGGAAAATTCATTTAGCAAGAAATTGATTTGGTAAGAACTGAATGTTATCCAAAAACTCATAAGTGACTCAGCCTGGATTAAATATTCCTTTCTAATAAATACTATTTACCTTTCCATTTTCTAGGTATTCCCCCTCATTATATACAATTCTGTTAGGTTATCCCATGTGCAGGTATTTTAGGAACTATAATTTATCATGTACCAAATACAGATGGTCCTGGACTTGTGAAATTTCAACTTAATGATTTTTCAACTTTACAACGGTGTGAAAACCATACACATTCAGTAGAGTCTGTATTTCAAATTTTGAACTTTGACTTTTTTCCTGGGCTAATGACAATGTGAGATGATGCTCTCTCATGATGCTGGACAGCTCCCAGAGAGCCACAGCCCCCAGTCATCCCCAGGATAAACAAGAGTAAGCAATCAACAGTCTACAGTGTACTGTGTTGCTAGGCTATGTTTGGTAGATATAGCACACTGAGTGATTTTCAGCTTATGATATTTTCAACTTAATATGAGTTTATTGGGATACAACTGTATCACAAGTTGAGGAGCATCTCTGCAAATTCTTTGTAATAATGAGTTACAGTGAGCACATGCTTCATTTTGGCAGAATCCATGAATATTCTATCCCCTGACTCTGTTGGGTTGCCTAAACTCAAAATTATTTGATTCATACATGCATAAACAAATGAATATACTGGATTATATGAAGCTTTTTGTCATTTTACTTTTTAAAATCTTTTTACTTTTTAAAATTTACATCTACTTTGCATGTTAGTCTTTTAAGGGGAAGTGTTTAAGATTTGGTAGAAATAAGTTATTTGTCATGAAAGACATGTTTTCCTGCAGTAAGCTCAAGTGACACATTTTCAGCAGGGATACCAGAGGATTTCAGGACAGTAGTAGTTCAGTAGCTAATAGAAGTAAGGTAGTACTGTTACTAGACTTATAAAATTCCCTTGTCTCCTCAAGAGAGACGTGCTCAGATGGGTAGCAATGTTCAGCCTCATCTTGAGAAGGTTATACTAGATCTCCAGTGTCTACAGATAGGGGCTTCCAAAGTTTCTTCTACCTTAGCCACATTATACTGAAACTACTTAAGCATAATTGCAAAAAAGAACTTCTAGTTTCTCTGATCATCTAGGTATTTTTTGTCTCTGACAACGGCAAATTCCAGCTACATTTTCCATGGGTAAAATGATAAAAACATCCCATATGCATTGCAGATATGAAAATATGACCAGTGCATATACAGTGTTCTATAAGCGAATTTTCTCTTGTTATAGAAACTCCATCAGGGACTGAGTGCAGTAGACTTGGAGAGGGCCAGCCTTTATCCTGTTTATTGCTCAGATAATCCCTATTGATAGTCATTAATTATCTAGTTGACAGTCTGATGAACACAAACAAAACCATTTGTCCAGATGAAAATGATATATTGAGGACTTACTATGTGCATGGTACTTTGATACTTACTACACATATGTGAGATTAAAGCACACAAACTTGAAAGGTTAAAAAGAAGTTTACATGCAATATGCAATGTTTCATGAGGCAGGGATTTGCTTTTATTCCCTTTTGTGGGTTTTGGCCTTTAGAATCTGGCATATGGTATGGTTTTGATATATTTTTATGAAATGAATTAAGAATAGCATTATAGTTCAAATCCGTGAATATCAAATGAATAAATGAATAGTAAGGATCAGTTCTCTAGTTTAGGTGAAAGAGATAAATTCAGGCCTAGTAAAACTTTAAATATAATAATGTTATCTATCTATCTATCTTTGAAGCTTGCACATTGTTTCATATTTATCATTTCATTTTCATCTTATTAACATTCCTGGGAGACAGGTGGTGGGACAGGCATTATTACTCATTTTACAGATTAAAGAGCAATCGGAGTTTAATATACACTTCCAAGCGTCGTACTACTGCATAGTAAAGCTGGAACTGGGTTCTTATTATTTCTGATCCCATATGTCTCTTACAACATAATATAGTGTCACCCTCTACTTTCCCACCAGCAGTCATGTTTTACTAAGTTGGAATAGATGATCTAGACACAAGTTGCATTTACTTGCTATCCTAGAACCTGAAGGAATATCCTTGGAGTCATTCTTCCAGTCTTTCAGGATTTATCTGTAAACACTGAATGTTCATGCCTCCAAAAGAAAATCAGTATTATTCAGTGACTATGATGTAAAGATCCAAATGGGTCTTTCTGAATGCTATTGCAGGGCTTAAATGAAGTGTGCATGGAATCAGTGACTAAAAGTCGTTGTGGGCTGAAAGGAAGGAGAGTGAGGATATAAAAGCAGACAGGAGAGCTTGCCAGTGTCACAGACATTCATTCACAAATGATTCCTGGGCAGTAATTGCATAAGCTCCATGGAGGGACAGGGACATGAAGCCTGCCCTCTTTAGCTTGCTGGCAAAAGTTGTCTCTCACGTGTGTTTTAGTCCATATGGTAGAGCTCATTTCTGGCATGAGTGCTTTCTAAATAGCAGGTTTCTTTTTAGGGACCGGAGCAGATTTTACAGGTGATAACCTGCCTGTGCCCTGGGGCACACATATTACTCTGTAACAAGAAGTTGATGCTTAACCTCTGCCTGGCCTCAAAAGCCATTCAGTGGTAGGAGCCAAGCAATTTCAGATATTTCAACCTAATGTACCATCAAGCCTCAAGGCTGCCTCGCTCTGTCTCTTGAATATTATCTCTTTTGTGCAAAACCAAGCCCCTTAATAGTGCAGCAAAGAGGTTGTAAGGAAGAGAACCAACAGAACTTCTAGATTCCCTTCATGGGAGTTAGACTGCTCCCCTGTAAGCTGTCCAGGTGGGACTGAGAGGGTTGTGCATGTTGTCAGCTAAGACCAGCCCTGGAATAACTGCCCTAGTGCCTTGTTGTTCTCGCACATTGTTCCTGCTCATATGATGAAGCAAAAGGGGTATAGGCCATATTTGCAAATATTTGGTTTAGCCTATAGACCTGGGATTTTAAATAAGACACTGATTTGGAGATCATGGAAAGTGCATTTTCTTTGCAGGTTGACTCAAAGGTCTGTTAAAGCAAAATGAGTAGGGCCTTCTAAACTATCTACCTTTTTCTTTTTTACTTTTGCTTCATGTTTCTCTACAAATCAAGGCAAACTAGAATTTTGAAAGTAATTTGCCTTTTCTGGTTTGAGAGCTGTATCCCAACATTCCTGACATGATTGTTCTGGAATGTCTAAAAATCACCAAAATGTTGCGTGTTTAGTCCACTAATAGTCTGTTTAAGTATCATCCCTGAGGTAATAAAACTCATATCTTCCATGCATTACCCTTTTAGCATCCTCTTGGTTTCATGAACGCTGATGGGAAATCCTCTCTTCTGTTTATCATGTCTATTAAAAGATCATTTGTATTTTCTACCATTTTGCTACCATTTCATGTCTTCACTATTTTCATATCGTATTACCCAATTTAGCATTTGACACACATTCCATTTCAATGTATTAGGTTTCCTTTTCAAGCTATAATATCAGTTATGTTAGCAAGAATCACGCTGGGCATTTGCTCCTAGGATAGGCATAGATTCACAGGATGTTAACTCTGGTTGTCTGGTCCAGGTCTCTCCCTTTTTTGCTGAGGAAATTGAAGCCTAGAGAAGGTTAATATCTAGTGAGTTGGTGGCAGAATCAAAATGATAGAACTAGTTACTTGAGCTTTTTGACTGTGGGTCCAGTGTGCCTCCCACCAGCTGACACAACATAGATGTTCAATAAGTGTGTGAAGCACATGTGTTGACTTGGCAAGTGCTAATTTGGTGGCCCAAAGAGCAGCTGTGCTTAATTTGTCAATGCTGGTAGTGTGTGAATGATTCTCTAGAAGCAATATATATTATAGTATATATAAAATTTGGGGCTTCATGACACTTGAAAATAGTATGAAATTAATTGGATCTAATGCATTTTAACACAATATTGCTTTTCTCACATTTAAAATTGTGGGCAATCATGAAAACGATGAAATTTTCTATGAAAATGGCATGGAAGGTGGCCACATTAAACAATGTCAAATGATACTAACACATTAAATATTAATGAAATCAAAATAAAGATTGAGAGTATAAAGTAATAAAATAGATATTTCAGATAATTTCTGCTTCAATTGCTAAAGTTCTATTAAAATGGGGGAGGGGACAGGAATTATTGGGGAGAGATGTGGGTGAGAATCTTGGGTCAGTGACTAAATGTCATGGCCCCTAAATCAGTAGATTGATTGGGGGCTTACAGTTGTTGCTTTTATTCCATTTTTATTTTTGTGCCAAGAGCAGAGATCTCTGGAAAAAGGTTATTTTTGTTGTTGTTTGTTTGTTTAATCTCTAAATTATTTTTATTTAGAGAGTACAACACTTTAAAACTAGTGAGAGATGCTGCAGTTAACTTTTATAGTTCTTGATTTAGTTACATCCACACTCCAAAGTAGAGAACTTGGACTGCTTCTTGCTATATTTTACAATTCTGTTCATAAGATTTTCACTGTGGTAATATATTATTCTGACCTCTATTGTTCAGGTTTACAGATGATCCTGAGTTACATGCCAGGAGAACCATATTCTAGCAATCATATTCTCAGTGACTAATATGGGTAACTTTCCACAAGTTATTGAATTCCCATTACTTTATGTGTTAGGACTGTGCATGTGTGCAACACCTCCACAAGGCATACATACATGCCTGGTTATGGGCAGGTGTTGAATACTTTGGCTAATCAAGACAAAATACTTCAAAATTATCAACAAAGCTGTTCATATTTAGTAGATCAACTTAGTGTTTCAAAAGAAAGTATCATACTTCACTCACTTCCATTATAATGTTTGGATCCTTAACTCTACTTTTAGCACTGTGGACCAATCCTGAGACACAGGGAATTAAGCTCTAATAAGTTTGTTGTGCTTAAAGTTTTCCTAAGGGTCTAGAACCTGTTGGTTCAACTAGAGGTCGCCAGCTGCCTACGCTCTCTGTAGCTGGGCAACAAGAATCACTTCTCTGCACCTACCACTCTTTGATCTAAGCTTCCACAAAGGACATCTACTCAGTTATTAGAAATTCTGCTAATCTGTTGCTTTCTCTTTCAGAGTTCAGAGGGTTTTATTGTTCAGAATTAAGATGCTGATAACTTAGATCATACCTGGGAGTATTTCAGAAGTAGTTATTCTAATCAAGCTCTTAGTATAACCTGCTAATTTTTTAGATGATAACACTGAGTTTCAGAGAGATTGAATGTCTTAGTCAACATTAAACATTTTGTTAACACAAGACAAGTGTCAGATCCAGGAAGTCCTAGATTACAATCCATACTGTACTCTACCTCCAATATAGCTATATTTAAAAGCTAACCTTAAAATTATTTAAAAATTTTGTCTCTCTGTTTTGATCATAATTGTAAGCATTATTGTAATGTGAAGGGAGGCCCTTGGGCACTGCCTAAATTGCTGTTTATTTCCATGATGGAGGGAGCAGCGACATCTAGAAGAGTGATAAAGAGCCGTGCCGGCTGGAAATACTCAATTAAGGTATTTCTCATCTGAAAAGCATCCTCTTTAATACTCAGCTATTTTAATAATTGGCACTCCAAAGTACGAAAGGACACCATTAACAACAGGAAATTACAAAATATATTAAATCAACATACCAAAAGATCACAAATTGTTCCTTAAAAAGCATAGTTCCTAGAGGCAGGCACAAACAATTAGCAATAAGGTCATCCTTGGTTCACAGTGTCTTTGGATTATATATTTGAGACTTAAGAAAAAAAAGATACATTTCTCAGGAAAAAGTTAACCATTCTTACTTAAATAAGAAGGAAATAGAATTTCTGTCATTAAATAGTGCTTTCCAGCCCTACGTAGGATTCGTTTGTTACATCAATCAATCCTTGCAGAGAAGGTAGTTCTAGGAAAATGCCCTTTCAGTTTCAGTGCAAACTCGTGATTTGTGATTTATTTGGGTGTGGGGGGCATTCTCGCTTCTTGATAAAATAATCCTATGTGTGAGTACTAAGCCTGTTAGTTAAGTATCACATTTTATAACCTGAGTGAAAGAGAGACTCAAATTATCTTGGAGTTTAGGGTTAGAGTAACTGGGGATACTATTTTTTTTAACTCAAAGGGGTTCAGAACTAGGCTCCAGAATTCTGGGTGAACTCAAATCTTGGAATGTTTAAAAAGGTTTTATGAACTAGGCGTGATGGTACATGATTGTAATCTCAATACTTGGGAGGCTGAGACAGCAGGATCCCAAGTTTGAAGAGAGCCACAGCAGCTTAGTGAGCCCTTCAGTAACCTAGCCAGACCCTGTTTCAAAAACAAAAAGTAAAAAGGGCTGGGAGCGTAGCTTGGAGGTAGAATGCTCTTGGGTTCAATCCCCAGTAACCACTCCCCCAGAAAGGTTTTATGAACTAATATTGGAAGAATTTAATCGTGTGTAATGTCAAATATGTTTTTACATATTTGATTTTTGAAGCATACTGTTTGTGATCATTGTTAAATACAAGTGGTGTTTTATTTTATTTATTTGTTTTTACTTTTATGTTTGGCATTAACTAAATGTAACATAGCTTTCAATGTGATTTAGAGTTTGATCTAGTTTTATAAATTAAATAAATATACATCTGAACCATCCTTTTGTTATTTCACAATTCATGTGTCATTAAAATATTTTTCTATTAATAGTGAAATCACTATATTTTTAGGTCATTTTCCAGGAGAAACTTTGAGGACTTCCTAAGTTCCACTCTCTGGGTATTTACAGCAAACATTTTACAAAGTTTATTAGCTCAAACTTTTAATGAACATTTTCGAATACTTGCCTGTTCCACAACGTTGTCCTGACAATTTCTTGTTGCCACAGCCATCCATGGGACTCTGGAACCTGCCTCAACTTTACTGGCTGAGTGTTGTTCAGTTGGCTGTGGATATTCTCAGGTGTGGTCCTTCATGCCAAGAGTAAGCCTAGATTTGTCTCTCAATTCCCAGCAGTGGAAGCAGAGAACAGAATGAAGTTTTAAGCTATTTATTAAGAATACATGGACC
Organism: Glis glis; assembly: GCA_004027185.1. Taxonomy (NCBI): domain Eukaryota; kingdom Metazoa; phylum Chordata; class Mammalia; order Rodentia; family Gliridae; genus Glis; species Glis glis. The sequence goes on along the minus strand of PVJS01005689.1, from coordinate 17,909 downwards.
CTGGAAAAAAGTTACAATAGGTTAACGTATACTACTCAAGGCCAAATCCAGGCCCATGCTTGCGAGCACACGTACAATGTTCTTTGTCTTTTCTCTTGACTTAATGTGATTTGGGAGGGCAAGCTGACCTTCCGTCTAATGGGAATTTATCATGTCTGTGCTACTGTGATTCCACTCTCCATTCAACCACAAGACTCCAGAATGCAAAAAAAAAAAATGCTCCACTGTTATTTCTAACTAAAATATCCATTTCCCAAATCATTTTTTCCATCCTTGCATTAATATTCCAAGGAATATTAATCATGATATTTACCCTGTTTTGAAGGAAACTCCTCTCATGTGTTGTTACTTGGCCCTGTGCTCCCAAAACAAAATAGCTCTGTGTCAGTTTGTCTTGAGTAAATTGATCTTAGATAATACTACACTTTAGATAGTAACTATCCAATCTATAGTCCACTGTCAAACTCAGTTCGACTCCATTTTACAGTACTAATCTGGCTATATGCAGTCTTCCCATCCTAACTCTGAGTTTCTGTCTTTGAACAGAGAAGCATGCACACACATATTTGTGAACAAATTAATTTTTATGTGCATATGTATGTATAGGTTTCAGAGAGCATTCTCACCACAGTCATCAAAACATCTGACAAACACAACTTAGAGAGAAAAAGATTTATTTGCTTACGGTTCTGAAGATTTTGGTCCATTTTATATATATTCCATTTTATGCCTGCTGTCAAGCAGGAGCCAGGGTTACAGTTCCTTAGAACATCATGAAGGGAAGCAGAGAGAGTGAGGGACATGCATAGTCCTCAAGGCTACACCCCAAGGAACATACCTCCAACCATGATCTGCCTTCAGAGGTCACACCCCAGGGACCCACCCCCAGGACCCACCCCCAGGACCCATCCCCAGGGACCCACCCCCAGGGACCCACCCCCAGGACCCACCCCCAGGGACCTACCCCCAGGACCCACACCCAGGACCCACACCCAGGACCCACCCGCAGGGATCCACCCCCAAGCATGGCTGCCTCTAGAGCATGGGTTCTGAGTGATATTTACTAGTATATTTGTCAAAATACTTACTAACAAAGCATTATTTTTCCCAAATAAGCAACATAGTCTTCAGAGTTGATACTCAAAATGAAATTACCAAACAGATCCTACATTTCTTAGTATGACGTGTCTGCATTCAAAATACTTAATCTCAGTCAGGTCTCCTCCATCATCAGAAAAACAAACATCACTTGCAGCTCTCAAATAATGAGTTTTGTAGTCTACAAATGAGAGTTTCATGAAAATCTATTTCCAGAATATCTACTACTAGGTACTCTACTCAGAAAACCTTCAAAAAGTATGTATCGTTTTATGCTTAATGCTTTTTCTTAGAACTTGTATAGCTATATTGCTCCTGAATTTTTTATTTTTAAAATGTAGACTTTCAAAATCTTTATTTCCACGGAATATAGTATTTTGGTCTCTAACAATGTGGGATGGGTAGAAATATTTATAGATTATGGAATCCATGATGTTTTATTTGCATTAAAATACTGACCTCTGTATAGTTTTGTGGGGTTTTTTTGGTACTTTATAGAGCAATTCTTTCTATACAGGTCAATGTATGAAATTCTCAAACTTTATAAGAGGTAATATAATGCTATGTATTTCTTTATATTTTTTGGTGGTACTGGGGATTGAACCCAGAGGCATTCTACCTCTATGCTACACTCCCAGCCCTTTTTATTATTTGTTTTGAAACAGGGTCTCACTTGGTCGCAGAGTCTCCCTAAATTGCTGAGGTTGGTCATGAACCTGCAATCCTCCTGTGTCAGCCTCCCAAGTACTTGGACTACAGGCGTGAGCCACCATGCCTGACAATACTATGTAATTTTCTTAATGGGACTGTAATTCAATATTATATATTTATATTCTGCTACATATATGTTTAAATAAACAATTTATAAAAAACACTAGATTGCTGAAACTAATTTAATTATATCTATTGGTTAACTTTGGCTTTGCAACAAAACATTTCAAAACATTTTAAAACGTCACAATTTACTTAGCTTCTGATTTTGTGGGATGGCAATTTATGCTGGACTCAGCTGGGTGGTTCTGCTAATAAGGACAAACTCAGCTGGTCTCTGTTTGACTTGCTTGTGTCACCTGCAGTCAGCTTCTGGATTCACCAATCTAGTGCCTGTTATTGGTTACCTTTTATCTCTTGTTCATGTGGCCTCTATCATCCAACATGCTACCCTGGGCTTGATCTCATGGTAGTGGAATTAGAGTTTCCAATAGTAGCCAAAGGGAACAATTCCTAATTCAAAAACACTTCAAAAGCTTCCACATTCACCAAGGTTGCTGATACAGCACCTCACTGGTCAAAACAAATCACAGAGTCAAGCTCAGTGAGTGTGACAGGGCCCTCAAAATTATATAGCACAGTGTCATTGATAGAGAGAAAGGGACTTTTGTAGTCAATTTACTACCCTGTGAAACAGTACATTCTTTCAAATACAAAGTGAGATTCATTGCACTCAGTAATTATTTTTTTTAACTTTTTATGTTCATTTATTGGTGCATTGTAAATTGTAATTATACATTTTGATATATGTCAGGGTATGAATATCATACATGCACACATTGCACATTTAGCCCTCCCTCCAATCCTACCCTATTCCCTCCCCCTTCCCTCCCTACACAAACCTATAAGACTCAAGTAATTATTTTTAAGTATTTTACCTAAAGTGATAAACACATCAGTAGGTTTGCTTGATTCAAAGTATTTGATTTTTTACTTAGTCTTAAGGATTGAAATCCAATCTAAGATTTTATTTATGATTCCAGACTATGCAGTTTTAGGTGATCATGACAAAATCCTATATTTGAGTACACATATTAAACTCTTTATCATTGCATTATCAACAGGAAAACTGTTAATCGTATGGCTAAAAGTACCTTAAGACAAATGTTCACCCACTATGTTGGCAAGAAAGAGCAGTTGGAGAGCATTGTAGCCCACACTGATAATTGTAATTTCAGAGTGTAGAACCTTCTAATAAAACTATCTGGCACCTTAACATTCTTGTATTTTTTTCTATTGTAAAATGTCAACATTGTGCTAGACATTCTTTGAACATACACCATTTCCCATCCCAATATTTTTTAGTTGGGCAAGATTTTATGTCATTTTATATTCTTTTTCTAAATTAGTGATAATTTTTTACTCATGGAGGTTATTTGGAAATACAACATGATGATATGTTTCTAGGGGAATTTAATCATCACATAGAAGAGAAAAATAATAACCTTACTCATGAAAGTGTTTTCCAGATATTCTGATAATTAAAAAAATTACAGCTGTCAAGTAAAAGGCGTTTCAGAAAGAAGAAATGATATCTGACAAGATGACTTTATATTGCTGCTTAAATTTGTGTTAAATTGTATTTAAATGAGTTGTAATATGCTCTACTTTAATATTACTTGATTTCAACCAGGATAGATGACACAAAATATGAGTATATGAGTAGGTTTTTATCTTAACTTTTGTTAAAAGTAGTTCTTAATACACATTAATCAAACTGTACTTAAAAGTAAAAATCATGTAGATATATGAATGTGTATATGTATGTATGTGGGTGTGTTTGCCTATCATCTATCTATCTATCTATCATCTATCTCTCCATTTTTAGCAAAATTGAGTGGAAAGTCACATCAACTTTTTTCTTAGTTTATCCTTCTTTATTCAGATGAAGTAGAAAAAGGCAAGAAATCTATTTTCAGGATATAATTTGGCGAAGATTTATCCTATTTGAGAGAATCAGAATTGTATTTCCCAGGAAATATAAGAAAACTCATATACATATGAATATTATATATACATTTATATATACATTAATATATATAATATATATTTTATATATATTAAAAGTTCCATTTTCCAAGATTGGTTATATGAGAACAGTGATCTATGATTCATGTATTTGTTTATTCATTTGTTAATCATTGATTCTGTGTGTAAGGCACTATACTAAGTATTGAAAAACCACAGAAGGGCTTAACACAGAAAATATTATAGTAAATCAATATTTTTAGAAAAAGGAGAAGAGAGCCAGGTCATTGTGACAATCACAGTACTTGGAGTCTGAGACAGGAGGATTGCAGGTTCAAGGCAGCCGCAGCAACTTAGTGAGGTCCTCAACAACTTAGTTAGACCCTGTTTCAAAAGAAAAAAAGAAGATGGAGCTGGGGGAGTTGCTTAGAGGTAGAACAGCCCTGAGTTCAATTCCCAGTACCCTCCCAACCCAACACACACACTTAAAATTAAAAAGGACTGGGGTGTGGCTTGGAGGTAGAATGACACTGGGTTCAATCCCCAGTACGAAAGAAAGAAAGAAGGAAGGAAGGAAGGAAGGAAGGAAGGAAGGAAGGAAGGAAGGGAGGGAGGAAGGAAGAGAGAGAGAAGTGGTATACAGGGTCCTATTTATTTACCAACCTGTTTTTCTGCCTCTCCAGTTTATTCTTTGTGATGGCATTTTTTCCTTCATAGAGATTATCAAGATTTACAAGAATAGATTTGCTTATGTAATAATTTGTTTTATATTTTCCATTCTGTAGCTTTGATGACGGTATAAATTGTGACTTCCACTACTGAATAAAAAATGTCTATGAGCCAACGCGTAAGTGCTCTACACATTCTTGTTGGATGAAAAAATAACCTAGGATCAGGGGGCCTCCAATTTCCATGTGAATAAGAAGCAGAACTTGTTATACAAAGTACAGACTGTGAATACCAACCTGGGAGAATTTGATTTTGTGGTCTGGGCCTCCCAGATGTTTCTGATGTGAATGATCAACAGATCTCCCTGTGGTAAATAATGACAAGTGGTGCATTTCATGTATTTTCTGTGCAAATCAGTGCTGCCCTTCGTGATTTGGGAAGAATTAGAGCTGCCTTCTTGACACGCCAGGAGAGGAACCCCTCTGGAAATGTCCACTGCGAAGAGGCAGATTATCCCTTCATTTGTCTCAGAATGCAGCAATTGCAATTCAGACTTTTGAAGGGATGGAAAATGAGGTTTCCTAAGGATGCCGTTTGGCAGACTGTAGCAATGCTGTGTCTTTGGGCCTTGGATCCCTGCCAGAAGCACTTGCCCAGCACTAATTGCAGAGCACCTGAACTTTTATCCATCATCTGTTCTGCTGCACAAAAACGTAAGCACTCCGATGAATGGTTTGTATTCTTCCGGCAGCTCCAGGACAGGGGGAAAATCCTTTCATTTAATTAGGCTATTATTTTCCATTTTGAAGCTTCAATAGAGACTTAGAAACAGGTGCCAGTTTCTCTTCAGCCTCTGGGCCTCAGGAAATCAGAATAACTGCTACCGAGGAAAGAAAGCAGATAAAGCCCCAGCAGCAATGCCATTAACTTGCCTCCACTGAGGTAGTCCAGAAGCAGATGTTAATTACCTAACAGCACAGCCCAACCGAAAACAGCTTAATCGCTGGTTGAGCTTTTGTTCATTGCCTGCGAATGCTTTTCGCTGGTTCCTCTGGGTCTGGAAATCTCTCTTTCTGTTTCTGCCTCTGTCTCTATCTCTATCTCTACATATCTATTTTAATAGTGGGGTTCGTGTTTACTTTTTAAATTCCCGATATGACCTCATCTTATAGTTTGTTTGGGCTGCCATAAACTGGGTAGCTAATAAACAAAGAAATGTATTTCTTATTGTTCTGGGGGCTGGGAAGTTCAAGGTCAAGACTTGATTCAGTGTCTGGTGTGGGCCCGCTTTCTGGTTCATAGATGAGCGCCTTCTAGCTATGTGCTTATGTGGTGGAAGGGGTCTCTTTCATAAGGGTGCTTGCTCAACCCACTCATGAGGGCACCCTCGTCATGATCTGGTCACTCTCAAAGTCTCCACTTCTTCATGTTAGCACATTGGTGAGTATTGTGGGCTCTAGTGGATACTGCTTGCTCTGTAGTCCTGCCACGGAAGTTTGCTGCTTCAGGCAGCTACCTGAAAATTATCCCATGGTTCCTGCCACAGAAGGTTGCTACACTAGGCAGCTTCCTGACAATAGTCTTCTAGCACGAAAATGACACTGAGTCAGATATAATAATTTAGAGAGAATTATATTTAATATTTGGGGGTCAGGGAAGAGATAGATGACGATTCTCCTGACCTTCTGTAGCCAGCATCCTTTTTTTACTGAGAGTTTAAACAAAGCAAACGTCAAGGAGGTCACAAGTTAAATTTACAGGCTGTTTTAGAAAAAGGCAGTCACGTGCTAGGTGTAGGGTGTGGCAATCACAAGCTAAGTCTAGGGAAAGGCAAGGTAAACATTTCAGGGAGAATAGGAGGTCATCAGAATCCACCTTTTGGTCCCACCCGGTCCAAGGAAGCTTGTCTGCTTGCGGACAGTTTCCATTCTGTGTGTATTATGTACATAGCTAAGCCAGTCAGAAATGGTGACCTCATTCTATGGGCTAAGATGGCTCCCAACAGGTAAGAAGCGCTTCACATACGAAATTCAGAGGACACAAACATTCAGACCACAGGGCCTCATTGTAGATGACACTGCTGAGAGTATTTTGCTTTCCCAAGGTCATTGTTAGCAAGGGAGGCACTTGCTAGCATTTACATGGGGTTTGTGAGCTATGACAATTTCTGGATGCAGGGCATGGCTCTATACTTCCACCTCTACCCAAAGTTGTATGTGTGTGTTTGTGGTACTGGAGATTGAACCCAGGCACATTCTATTTTGAGTTAGACCCCAGCCCTATTTTATTTTTTTTTATTTTGAAACAGAGTCTCACTAAGGTGTAGAGGGCCCAAGTTACTGAGGCTGGCCATGAACCTGAGATCCTTCTGTTTCAGCCTCCCAAGTACTGGGATTATAAGTGTGCACCATCATACCTGGCTCACAGGTTATTTTAACTGCCCAAGGCAAAACAGAACTGTTAACAAACACTTCATACATGCGCCTGAATAATTCACTTTAAAACTCATTTCATTAAATAACAGGAAGCTCTTTGTTTTTAGGATATATGTTAGACTGCTGTCTTAAGGAGACCATGAGAGGAAATCAGGAACTTCAGTTCCTGATAAGATAAGGAAATAAGATATTTTGCAGTACCAGAAATACACTACTTCTGCAAGGGATTGCTTTGACTGTGGTATAATGGAAAGGTTGAATGGGTTAATGGGCCATAAGTCAGTCGACTGTTAAGAGCAGTAATAACCTGACCGAGAAATATTTAAAATACATGAGAAGTACAGGGCTGAGACTGACATCTTTGTCAAGAGGGTAATACAACTCCAAAATCATAAATGGCTATTTTGCGAGATGGCTCAAAGGCTATCGCAAGGACAGTTGGATTGACTTTCTCAGTAAGCAAATTCTTTTGAGGGAAAATAAAATGAAAATTGATATATTATCAAGTTCCTTCAGGCCTGGGGAAGCAGAGTCAACAGTTTTCTCTTGGCTCAAATAATTCATTTTGACTGTGGAAAATCAGAAGAAGTAAACTTCAGTTCCTATGGGGCCAGAAATGTAATATAGATGAGCAAAGTGGCCTGGATATTAGAAATATTTCTGGAAGCATTTGCCCTATTTGACTAAATTTTATTTTTCTTGCTTTCACTAGACATTCAGATATAAAAATTTTTACTTTCTCATAATTTTACTATTAAAAAAAGTCTGACTGAGATGAGAATTAGACACTCTCTCAGGGCAGGGTGCACCAGGAGGGAAAGGTGGTATTGGAGCATGAATCCTCCTTCTAATGTGGACAGTCATTATGCTGTGCTGGGAGAATATGAGCCCAGTCCTGCCCGTTGTTTTCTTTTCTTCAAGAGAAGTTAGAGAACTTAATTTTTACTTAAAAACTCCTGATTTTTAAATTATGGATGCCAATTCAACTTTCACAAATTCTTTCTGCCAGCATAGATAGGCCTCAATTCAACAGTTATATAACTATCTCAGCATCCTTTGTTCTTAGCCCAAAGCGCATTTCCAGAGGCAGAGAGCGGGGTGTGATTTATGTTGCCTGGAGTCCTGGAAGATAATTTCCTAGTGAGTTGATGAACAACTCTTTTTCTTTTACCTAGAGCTTAGCTGATTTTTTTTCTCTTTTGCCAGTGGCCTTTGAAAATTCACCTTTGATGCATCATAGAGGAATGTGGGAAGTATAATAATATGACTTACTATAAGTGGATTTTAAAATCCATGTATCACATCACTGTCTATGAAACATAATATATATATGACAGTAAATGACCACTAGACATATCCAGTGATACTACTTAGAAGGGGATTCCTCTTTGGTGATAGACATTTCAGGAATACTTGGAATACTTTCAACACTGTAATTATGGAAAAATTAAGAATTATAAGGATGACACTCTTTTACCAATCCACTATTTATAGAAATGAAGAGACTTTCAATAAACAAAACACAACACACACATATAAACAAAACAAACAAATGAAACCCATAGACTCCACAAGATTTCTCAAAAAAAAAAAAGATTAAACAGCAGTGGCGCAAGTCAAGTTTGACATTTTTCTGAAGGTCTTTCAGTCATATTAAGGAATATGCATTATAATAAAATGGTATGTTCTTGAAGAAAACTCAGAATTAAGCATAATTATATTTAATGATATTTCAGGGGGCTTTCAAGCAGCTTTAGCTTCTATTCTGGGATTTAAAGAATACTTTCAGATTTCAGCAGCTTCTTTGAGGGAGAGTAAATTTTCATACATTAGGGTCACTTTCCTGTGTTCAGGACATAACTTTTTTTCTCTGATTATGGAAAGAATATTCAATGATGGCAGAGCATTTTTAGAGTATGATTTTTTTATGGCATGCTCTGAACTTAGGTTAATAAGGAATGTTCCTAAAATGCTGATGCTTTCAGGAATCACTAAAATCTATGCTCAGGGCTAAAAATAAAATATATGATTGTCATATGATTTAGTAGAACATTTAATCATTTTTCCCTTCCCTATCATCTATCCATCTAATCAAATGAAGTAGCCCCATTGCTATCTATAAAACATCTGGATCTTTTTATCAATCTGATCATGAATTCCTCATATTGCAATTAGCTATGGCCACATACAGACCACCCCGAACCTTGTGGCTTATGCAGCAAATGCATGTAAGCTGCCAGCCTGTTAGAGAGGAGCCCTAGAAAGCTTGAGGAAGAATATATTCTATTGGACATGCAGTCATGAAGTCTACCCACACTTAAGGAGAAGGGACAGAGAACCCACAAATTTATGAGAGGAGTACGTACCTCTAAATTTCATGTCCTGCCACCACCATTCCTCATTATCTCTCCTCCCCCACCTTTCTCCAACTATTTCAAATTCCTGGATCCCAACTATGTCAAACCAATTATTGTTGCCTTTTTTTTTCTTTTTGCCCTTGAATATCATTCCTCCTGAACTGCCACGATACCATCCACTTGGTAAAATTTTAATGATCTTTCATGAATAAGCAAAAGTATCCTTTCATCTTTGAAGTCTTTCCCAACTCCTTTAATAAGTAACTAGAGTTAAGGCCATTTTTCTGTGTACATAGTGTATTGTCTTTGAATACATTTGTTTCTTGGTCACTTTAAACATAATACATAATGCATAGTGAGAATTTAACAATTCTCTCTTGAGTGAATTAATTCTGGGTAATGAGGTGGTAATTTGTTGAGGGATGATAGCATTTGTAGTAACCCTGGAGTCCAGTTCTGTCTCCACTCTCAAGTGCTTGGTCAGTTTGGGCTATTCACCACTTGTAGCTTCCCTTACTCTGAATTTCTTCATTTGTCAAAAGAGGTAATCATGTTTGTCCTACAAATATCACAGGGATATAAGAGGACAAATAAATACTTAATGTAAGAGCAACTTAAATCCACATAGAATGGTAGTGAAATACATCATTTTAAAATTATCATCAGTGGAAAGCTAATTCTCTCCTTGTAAAATGCTTCAGCAAATTGTCAAGTATTATTGACCACAAGTATTATTCAAGGAGAGAAATCCTTATATTGTTTCCATCCCTATTTTGTTAAAGTTATGAATTTTTCAAAAATCTCCTTAAGGAAGCAAACTTTTGGATCTTTGATTAAAATTCAGATCTTTAGAATGTGCTCTGACATGCAGTTATCATAAGAAAGCAGGACATGCTGCGCTGTTGCAATTCACCTGTCCTGAGTTGCAACTATTTGTAAGAAAAAAAATCAGTTTTGTCAGGTTTTCAGAGAATGAAGTATATTTTAAATTTGTCATGTAGTTTGAAAAAATTACTTTAAAATAGCTCTTCCTTAAGTGATGGGCCTTATGGCGATGGTGTATGTAAAAAGTTTTCTTTCCCTAACATGATGCTGCTTCATTTGAAAGTAAGTAGCTCCTTTAATTATGTGGGGGAAAAGAGCTAGAAAAACGTTTTCAGAGAAATTAATGACTTAAAAGGCCAGGTCATGGAGGGAGAGGGAAATGTGTATGTGAGAGGCGATAGTGTAGCCTGGCACATGCCCTTCAAGGTAAATGGACTCAAAGATGCTGTGCCTCTTAGAGGCACAATCTATGAAGAAAATGCTGTGAGCTCAGAATGCATAAGAGCGACATATGGGCACAAAATTTAATTCTGCAAGAATGGATCTAAGTGCGTGAGACTGTTGATAGTGAATAGGGGGATAGCTTCCATAATAGAGTGAAGCACTTCTAGACAGCATTTGTGTGCAGACATGCTGTACACACAGGAGGAGGAATGTGCAGGAGAGCCACATCATTGCTGATAAAAGGAAAGGGGATTCTTCAAGAAACTATAATGGGAGTGGCCTACAGTGTCCTACTAACATGTCAAAGGGGAATTCCATAAATACTAAAGGCATGGATGAATTCCCAGCAACACCCATGCAAAAAAGACAGGAAAGAAAGACTATATAAAAGATAGACACTACAGTCCCCTCTCCCCACCTTTTTTTAATTTTTGTATTCTTTTTGCTATATTCTTTAACTCTTCATTTATTGGGAGGAGATTATTATGAATTATTTTGATTATATTTTATATTCTTATCAATTAATATATGCCCAAAATGTTTGAAGTATTGAAGTTTGGTTTCAATTCACAATATTATTGTTTGGGGGGAATTTATTATTATTTTTAATAAATAAGTTTTGAATTTTTAGTCCACACATAATAATTGTACATATTCATGGGGTACAATGTAATATTTCTACACATGTATACAATCAAATTAGAGTAATTATCATATTCACCTCAAATAATTTTCATTTCTTTGTGTACAAAGCATTCTCTTATTTGGGTTATACAATAGATATTGTTGACAATAGTCACCCTATTATGCTATGGAGCACTAGAACTTAAGCCTATCTGACTGTAATTTTGTACCTGTTAACCAAGCCTTCTCTATACACCCTCCTTCTGCCCATCCAGCCACTGATAACTACTATTCTACTCTCTTCTTTGATATCAACTTCATTATATTCTGCACAGGTACGAGTGAGAACATGTAATTTTTTTTCTGTGTCTGGATTATTTCACCTAACATAATGTCCTCCAAGCTCATCCATGTTGCCACAAAAGACAGGACTTTATTCTTTTCATGGCTGGATAATATTCAATTGTGTATATATATCATATTTTTTAAAAACCCATTCATCTGTTCACAGACACCTAGGTTGATTCCATATTTTGGCTCTTGTGAATAATGCTGCAAAAACATGGAAGGGTAAATACTTTTTCTGCGTACTGATTTCCTTTTCTTCAGATGTATTCCCAGTAGTGGAATTGGCAGGCTAGATGGTAGTTCTATTTTTAGTTTTTTTTGAGGAACCACATACTATTTTTCAAAAAGGTTGTAGTAATTTACATTTCTACTGACAGTGTAGAAGAGTTCTCCTTTCTCTACATCTTGCCAGCTTTTGATATTTTTTGTCTTTTTGATAAGCAATTTTAACTGGGTGAGATGATATCTCGTTGTTTTGTGATTTTCATTTCCTTAGTGACTAGTTATGGTGAGCATTTTTAATAACATTTGTTGGATATTTGTATGTCTTCAATGGAGAAATGTCTGTTCAAATCATTTGCCTATTTTATCAATCATATATTACTGTAACTTTGTAGTTTGTTTTGAAGTCAGACAATAAATACCTCCAGCTTTGTTCTTGTTTAAGAGTGCTTTGGCTTTTCTGGGTATTTTGTGGTTCTTTATGAATTATAGGATTTTTTCTACTTCTAAAAAATTCTAAATTTTCTACTTCTATGAAATTCTAAAAAATTTAATTGGTATTTTGTAAGATTACTTTGGGTAGTAAATATATATATTTTGTTTTCTGTGGCTCAATTCTCTAGGAATTGAACCCAGGGGCATTCTACCTCCAAGCTACATCCCCAGCCCTAAGTTTTTTAGTTTTGTTTTGAAACAGGGTCTTGCTAGGTTGATGAGAGTCTCTCTGCTTGCCGAGCCTGTCTTTGAACCTGAGATCCTGTCTCAGCTTCCAAAGTACTGGATTATAGGTGTGCACCACCATGCCCGGCCTGTAAAGACATTTTTAACAATGTAAATTCTTGCAGTCCATGAACATGGGATGTATTTCTATTTTTTAATGTAATCTTCAAATTCTTTTATCAGTTCTTTATATTTTTTACTGTAGAGATCTTTCATCTCCTTTATTAAAATAATTCCTATGTGTTTTGTTTATTTATTTATTGTAACTATTGTAAATGGGATTACTTTTTATTTTTTTCAGCTATTGCATCATTGGTATATAGGAACACTACTGATTTTTGTGTTGCTTTTGTTCTTAAGTCAAACATTTACTAATTAAGTAGATCCATATTCTATGATTAATATTCTTAAATAATTGTAAATGTTTTAACAGCTTTCAGCTATGTTTATGTGTATGCAAATCTTGCTTGCTCCTTAAAAGATCTGGTTACTACCAAGATAAGAAGTGACAGTGTTGGAAATTATTTTTTAGTATTCCCACACAACTAGAAGAGATAAGGAATACATTACAGAATCGTCAATCCTAAGGGCATTGTTGCTCTTATGTACTAACAGTTACATGTTTGAGAACAAATTATATGTTTTAGAACAAATATTATACTTAAAGAGATGATTCTTATGAACTAACAGTTACATTTTTTAGAACAAAGTACATATTTGAGAACAAATATTATATTTAAAGATGTGATTCCTGGTAGAGTTCAGGGAACAGTTTGTCCCTTCTCACTTTAGTCTAGAACTGTTCAATCTATTGTCACAGGGCAGAGGCTCTTATTGTACATGCATTTATTTCTTCCCATCTGAAAAGCATCTCATTTTATAGGTGAATATTGAAGAGGAAAGCAAAGATCATATGACCAGCATGATGAGAAATCACCTGCTCTCAATATGCCCATGAAGGCTGAGCCTCTGCTCTTATAGATCACTCAAATTGGCACCAGGAAAGAAACTCAAGGCTGTGCTGGATAGGAAGCAACAAGGATTTGACTTTCTAAAGCTGTGCAAATTGTTTTTCCCTGTTTTATAAGATAGGTAGCATTTAGCCTGGTTCTCCTAGGAGATTATTTTGCATTTCCCCTGTGCCTCAGATTCCTCAGCACTAACTTATCCTAAAATGTTATTTAGGTGAAAGACTACATAAAGATAAATGCTATCATCAACAACTTGAAATAATTTTCAAAAAGAGTTCCATAGAAACTCTTTAAAAAAGAATTTCACAAGAAAAGCAATAAGATTTTTCTGAGGCTGATTCAATCCTTTTTTTGAGATAAGTAAGAAGTAAGCTCTCATGTTTTTTTTTTCTATATGAATTTCATACACATTGAAAGAATGGAAATCATTTTATACTTTTGATTTGACTAAAAGATCTTCTGATTTTACTTGTGGCAAATGATATTCAAATCCACTAATGTATGTTTATGAAGCGTCATTGAAATAGAAGGGATCTGAACAAAATTTCTAAAGGAGAAAGGGCATGCAGTAGTTAGTTTTAATTTTCCTTGAACCAGACTCCATATCTCTGCTTAATACTGCCCCTTGAAAAGTTCTATTTTATATGAAAAAATAGTTCTGATAAAATAAAGACAACTTGGTGAATCATCATCAAATCCAATGGAAGATAAGTCAGAAATTTACTTCACCCGTTATGTATTTCATTATTGGTATGATTTTTTCTTTTATTGATCAATTGATTTCCCACACTAACTGGTTCATGCAAATAAACTTAGATTCCTATGTCCCTGAGAAGAAAATTATACAGAATTTCTATAGTCATGCCCTCCAAAATCATATATACTCACCATGATTCATTGAGTTGTGAGTAGATCCATTAGAATTCATATGCATATGTGTAATATATATAAATATATATAAAATATACATGAAAATATATAAATACACATTTAAAACCATAAATATATAAACATTTTAAAAATATATAAATATATATTTAAAATATAAATACACACACACACACATATATATATGTATATATATATATATATATATATATATATATATATATGCAATTAAAAGATGGGGGTCTTACTATATTACCTGGACTGGAGTGCAGTCCAGGTAATATCCTATCCCACAGAACCTATCCCACTACTTTTTTTTGTTGTACTGGGGATCAAACCCATGGGCTTCTGCATGCGAGGCCAACACTCCACCACTGAGCTACTTCCCCAGCTCTCCATATCACACTACTGATCAACACATGCATCCTAGTGGCCCTCTGCTCCCGGGAAGTCACCATATCTATGCTAAACTTATATATTTAATAATAATATACAATTTTAGAAAAATTATATTCTATATTTATATAGTATACATGCGCAGAGAAAGAGAGCATGGATTCTCTGTGTTGTAGAACAACTCTGTACAAGAAGGTAGACATTTGCTATAGATACCATTGAATACTTTAAAGTCACTAATGTGACACATTAAAATAATATATTATATTATACTATTATAATAATATTTTGATGTATTTGGTTAAATTAAATATACTATTAGAATTAATTTAATTTGTTTAGTTTACTTTTAAAATATGTAATAATGTAAAATTACATATTTGGCTCACATATTTCTATCAGAAAGAGCTTTTCTAAAGAATATATTGGGCCGGGCGTGGTGGCGCACGCTTGTAATCCCAGTACTTTGGGAGGCGGAGACCGGAGGATCCAGGTTCGCGGCCAGCCTCAGCTCTTTCCCTGTCTGTCTGTCTGTCTCTGTCTCTCTCTCTCCTTAGTGAGGCCCTCTGCAACTTCGTGAGACCCGGTTTCAAAATAAAGGATAAAAAATAGGGCCGGGGGCGTAGCGCGGAGGTAGAACACCCCTGCGTTCAATCCTCGGTACAGCAAAAAAAAAAAAAAAAAAAGAATATATTGTCTTGGGTTGGGGGTGTGGCTCAGTGGTAGAGTGCTTACCTAGCATACAGGGGGCTCTGGGTTCAAACCTAAGCATCACTAAAATAATTTTTTAAAGAACATATTGTCTCAAAGATGCTTTACATATTATCAATATATAATATGCACATGGGGGATAGTTTTCAAAAACTCCTGTGGGTAGTCTTCTATAATCAAATCACTTTACTACAGGGCATAGTCCTCTCTTACCTGCAGTTTTGCTTTCTGCAATTTCAGTTACCAACAATCTAATGTAGTTCACACATACTAAATGGAGAATTTCAGGAACAAACAAAACTTGCAAGTTTTAAATTGTTCACCTTGTGAAATCTTGTGAGGTCTGGTTTTGTCTTACCTGGTGCATGGATCATCACTTTGTCTAGTGTATCTAACCATCCTTGCTACCTACTTGTTAGTCACTTAGTAGCCGTCTCAGTTTTCAGATCCATTGTCATAGTAAGGCAGTACTTGTGTTCCTGTAACCCTTATTTTACTTAATAATAGTCCCAAATTCCAAGTGTAACTATGCTGTCAATTCAGATATGAAAAAGAGAATCACTAAATTATCCTCTTTAAGTGATAAGGTGAAATTACTTGACTCGAAGAACAATATATATATATATATATATATATATATATATAACAATATATATATATATATGGAGGTTTCTAAGATTCTAGGGTAAGAATGAATCTTCTATTTGTGAAATTATGGAAAGGGAAAATAAATAGATGTTAGTTTTGCTATTGTACCTCAAAGTTATGGCCACAGTGCATAATGAATAATTAAGATGGAAAAGGCATTCAATTTGTGTGTGTATGCAGAAGAAAAACAATAGCCTATATAGTGTTTGGTACTATCTGTGGTTTTAGGCCTCCACTGGGGGAATGTATTGCCTGCAGAGAAGGGGAGTCTATAGTATTTAAAACTTTCCTTTAAAGTATCAAATGAAAATAATACAATTACAAAGAGTTTATTAATTATTTTATGTTTTTATAGTTCTTGTATTGGACATACTGTGTATTCTCCAAACTCACAGTTTGGAGAATTGCCCTCTCTGATTCTTTCAGCTCTGTGAATGTTATTTTATGGAAGCTTCCCTGTTAATTTTCCTCTAGCCATGAATGATTGAAACTTATCCAAACTAAGTTGGTCAGAATATTTCTGAATTCTGAAGCTGAGTTAGAGAATCATATTCTATCATCTAGAGGGCCAACAATGTAACATAAGAAGCTCAAGTGCACATAGTATTTATGTGTCCTGTCCTGTGGAGAATGGCAGGCATCTGTAAAAGACAATAATATAGAACAAAAGAAGCAGAAAAAAGATATGTAGAAGATGAGTTGTCTACATGATTCTGTGGGATCTCTGTGTTTCCCACTCATCAAGTTTGATGAAATCTCTCAGGGTCCTATGACATATTTCAAGTTTCTGTCACTTTAAATAACATTATTTTAAATAATGCAGTAATCAGAAACACATAAAAATATTGCTTTATTAATGTTAGATGAGTAGATATTATAGAGACAAAGCTTCAACCTGTTTCTTGATTTTATAAGAAACACAGCCCAGAAATTTAAAAAACCAATATTTTTTATTTATATAAAATACATGTCAATTAGGGATGAGATACATAAAATACAGGTAAATATAATGAAATAAATAAAAAACACATGGTATTTCATCATTCCAAAAAAGCTTTATTAACAGAGTTCTTAATTTTATACTTGAGTTTTGTACATTTAAAACATATGTATATATTTTTTCAAAATTTATAAATACTGGATACTCAATATTCTATTCAGTATCTGTTTCCCATTTAATATTATATCATAAGGATTTTATAATTTCTTTAAAATTTTATCCAAATATGCTTTTTAAATGACAGAATTAATTTCACAGTGTACTACATCATATTTTATTTACCAATTCTATGAGGTCATCATTTTTTCATTTTTCTATTAGTATTTACACATATCATCATCTAATAAGTTTCTTACTGCATCTCTGGATCATCCCATAAGATATGCAGTGAGATACAGTATGAATCTCCAAAAGTAATATGGAAATGAAGGTAATTCAAACTGTATAAGAAGTTTACAAAGAATTAGAAACATAAGTATACCTAATAAATTAAGAATTACAGTGTCAGAAAAGAAATAATATATCAAAGATGCAAGAAACAGTATAAAGATCTCTGTATATTCTAGATATGAGTCCTCTATCAGAGAAGTAGCTGGCAAATCACCACTAAATAAACAAATAACCCAATCAAAAAATGGGCAAGTGAACTAAATAGACACTTCACAGAAGAAGAAATACAAATGGCCCATAAATGTATGAAAAAATGTTCAACATCATTAGCAATCAGAGATGCAAATCAAAACTACCCTGAGATTTCACCTAACCCCAATTAGAATGGCAATCATTAAAAACACAAACAACAACAAATGCTGGC
>PVJS01005688.1:29253-63312 GCA_004027185.1 Glis glis | reverse complement strand
GTGTGTGTGTGTGTGTGTGTGTGTGTGTGTGTGTGAGAGAGAGAGAGAGAGAGAGAGGGAGAGAGAAATATGAATATAGGTATATAGTACTTAAAAGTGTATTTTTTAAAAAAATGTATGCTAACTGTCTTGGTCAACATTCTCACTACTGTCATCCAAAACAACTGACCATACAACTTAGGAGAAAGAAGATTTGTTTGCTCACAGTTTTTGGAGATTTCAGGGTTCAGTCCATGTGAGGCTGGGACTATGGAGCTCAGGGAATGGTGACAGGAAGAGGAACTGGAGAGAGGGAGAGAGGGAGAGAAAAAAGGCTCTGTTCCTCACATCAGGGATGCAAGAAGCAGAGAGCAGCAAACAAGGGGAGGAGAAAACCATATAAAATCCCCAAGGTGACAACCCCAGGGATGCCTCCTTAGCAACCAAGCCCTGCTTCCAACATTACTGCCTTGTTGCCATGAGGGCTAGGGGGACATTCTAAATCCAAACCATTACACTAAAACTGTTGTAGAATCCTATATAGATATTGTACACTGCTTACTACAATGATTGCTTTTACCATTAATTTTAACATTCCTTTCATGGTTATTCTGCTCCTGAACTTTATATTCAAAACTCAGCTACCTACAATATAATTTCAATTTGGCAGACATTGTGTTTTATTTTAAGGACTACTGTATGTCAGGATTAAGAGTGTGACCTTGGAGCTGAACTTTATGCCTCAAATCCTGGCTCTTCCACTTATTAGCTGTGTTACCTTTGTCAAGTTGCTCAGTTTCTCTTTGCCTCGGTTTTCTTACCTTAAAATAATAAGGATAAAAACATATTTTCCTCCTACAGTTTTTATAAAATTTAAATGCGTTAATATAACATTAAAACTCTAAGCCTAGTTCCAAGCAAAGAGTAAGTAACTTCCCAGTAAATGTTATCTGTAATTTTATTTGTGTATACTCCAAAAGTAAGCCTAATTAACATTTTCAAGGACTGGTTTATTTCATTAAGCTCTTACATGTGGCTACATATTTTCTTACAATTGATATTTAGTTAAAAAACAAGAGTTACCATTGTCATTTATTATTAAATCAATGCCATAGATTTGAAAGTAATATTTAATCCCTTAGTCTTTCCTTTTAATAAAGGATATTGAACTCTCTTATAATCTCTCCTATTGTATTTTCTAAGTCCATCACCATCTCTGATGGTAAAATTTTCTAGACACTGTGGTACAATAATTATATCTCTTTTGATAGCACTTAAATAATTAGTGGATAGTGATTATGTGACCACAGCAAAGCAGAGAAAGGGGCAGCAAGTTGAAGGTATTCTCAGTTCAGTGAAAGGTCAACATCACTCCTAGTGGTGTTTGTAAACAAACTCTATGGTATAACTTTTCTTAAAAGTAAATGAAACTAGCTGGGCGAAGTGGTGTATGCCTGTAATTCCAGTGCTTGAGAGGCTAAGACAAGAAGATCACAGGTTTGAAGCCAGCCTCAGTAACTTACCAAGACCCTGTTTCAAAATAAAACAGGGTGAGGGGTGTAGCTGAGTGGTAGAATGTCCCTGGGTTTAATACCCAGTATCCCCTGCCCCCCCACAAAGTAGATGAAACCAATTTTAGAAGTTTGGGTTATAAAATGTCATCAGGGCTTCAGACCAGATTTGTATGGGAAGAGGCTAAGAGACAAGGAATTTAATTTTCCTATAATAGCTTTTGTTTATTCACGTCTCTACCCCTGCCTTTTCAAATCTCTTTAAAATAAGCCTGGGGGGGGGAAGAAGTTGGAGGCAAATGGAAATCAGCTTTTTAATTCTACCTTTTTATGATTCTGGAGCTACAACTGACCCTCCTCAATATGGCCTTCCTTTTTACCATTAATTACCTTGTTATCTGAGAGATGCAGCAGCTCTCCCCTGTCTGCTTAGGAAGAGTGCCAGCAGGGCACCAGTTGGAAGTGAATTACCATGATTGTTTGGGGCTTTAGAAAGCCCTCTCTGCTGTCTATTCTTCTTAGACTCCTGGTAGAGTCACTTGGGTATGTTTTCTAATTCAGTATTTCCGTGTCCACTGTCCAGTAAACGTATGTTTATACTGTATGTATATAACCAATTATACTGTGGCTAGGGGCAATGTCTCCTCTGGATTCTTCACATGCCAATGATTAGAAAAGCTGGTTGAGGACTCCTGGGCATGCCCTCAGTCAAGAGGTGGGGGGGAATGTTGCCTCCATTTGCCTACCGATTTTGCTCAGTCAGACGATTGTTTATGACCACTGGGGTGAACAGACATCTTTGGGTCTCCCAATTTTAACATTTTAAAACAGTATCTTTGTGCTTCCCAATTTTAACATATTTTCCACTTAGAGAATAGTGCATATGAGCAAAAATGTTAAGATTCAGAACCATTATAAGGCTATTGAAGCGAACACACCCAGTCTATTTACTTAGTTTGATTATTTTGACTGCATCCATTTGTCACTTCAGCTAAAGGCCAGTTTGGCCAATTTGATTAAATTGACTGGTGCTTTCACTGAAGTGACCAGTCAATGCTAACAAATTGGTTGTGTTTGTGGAAACTCATTAGGTTTTATCTCCTGCATTGTGTCTGCAATAGATACGGAATCAAGAATTTGACACAGACTTTGCTTTTAGCTTTTATGGCAAGGGATGTGGAGAAAAGGATCATGTCTAGAATTTTATAGATCTGAGATGGGAAAAATAACCATTATTGACTTAGGCTCCAAGTTAGTCCCCAGGTATTAATTATTATCAAAGCAATCATGTTTGTGATTACATTGTGCTTTCATGAAAGGAATTTTTTTTAAAAAATAAGCACTTGGTGTTACTCTCTTTACTCTGAGCACCTAGGTAGTCAATTAATGTGTGACCAGGAGGAAAATAATGTCTACAGAAAGTGTCATGCAAATTATTCCTTGGAAAAGAAAATAAAAGTCTGCTTTCTTGCCAAGAGGAGCAGTGCTGACCATCAACATGATTCCGGTATTTGAGTTTCATTTATTTCAAACTTCTTGTTTGCTATCCCAGGGGCCACATATCTTCAAGGCTTCTGCATGTCAGCTGTATAATTGCTGTAATAATATTCTGGTATAAAAGTCAGTAGCTTTTTACTATCCAGGAAAATAATTTTCTGGCATTTTTGTGTTATGACCAAGCAATAATTTTAGCTACTAGCTACATTAATCGCAAGGAATAATTTATAAGAATAAATTAGAGGGTGAGTCTAACACCATCTTTTTTGTGCTATTTTCATTTGAAATAAAATACTCATCCCAGTGCTTCTTGCCTGGCAGTATGAGGCATGGTGTATCTATTAGGAATCTCTGCAAGGGAAACTGAATCTGACTAGTTTAAGCAAAGAGAAATGTCATGGGTTGATTTAAAGAGCGCATAGAAATAATGGGATGCTAAGAAAGCAGGGCAAGGATGAAAGAAGTTACATGTAAGAATCCAAGTAGTAAGAAATAAAGAGAGCTTCAGAATTAGGTGTCCATTATGGGAATAAATATTTGACCTGCTTTTTCATTATTTCAACTGACCATATCATCAAAATATATCCAGGTGGGAGAAGGTATTCCCCAGAATGATACTGAAATTATTACTAAAAGAATAGGAAACAAGCCAGGTGTGGTGGTGCATGCCTTTAATCCCAGTACTTGGAAGACTGAGACAATAGGATCACAGATTTGAGGCCAGCCTTAGCAACATAGCAAGATTGTGAGCAACCTAGTAACACCCTGATTCAAAAAAACAAAAAAGATGAACAGGGCTGGGGGTGTATCTCAGAGGTAGAATATCTTTGGGTTCAACACCTAGTACTCCCCTAGAAATAAAATAACAGGAAATAGATGTTGGATAGTAAACATAATAAGTGTCCTCTTTATTTGGACATGGATAGACTTATAAAATAAGAGTGGAGCACTTCAGTGTCATCCAAATGAAGCCTGAGATCTTTGACTTTCTGTCACAAGAATTTGTGGTAGAAATAAGTTGGATATAATATGCCATTATTCATAGGTATCCATGGTGGCTTTGTTATTTTCAATGAGCCAAATGTTTAAATAAAAAATTAAATATACACTTAAATTAGGAGAGAGATTTTTGTTTTCCTTATTGCCACATTCTACAGTGTCTGTCACATATAAATATTTTTTTCAATTTCACCTGCAATAAGCAATCTCATTAGAAAATTTTTATTTTTGATATACATACCTCCTTCAAGAATTAATAAGACACTACCTTAACAAAGTTTTAATTGAAGTTTACCATTGCCCATAGTCCCAAGAGAGTAATCCCAGCATTGCAATCTTTCTTGGAAGCCAAACCCTACTAAGTTTGGGCCACGATGAGGGCAAGACCATTCTGGCATCCACCTTCAGGAGACTCGGACTGTTCATATGATTGAACATGATCACCTGCATGAAAACATTATGCAATATGTGCTATTAACGTGACATTGTATTTGATAACTTCTGTTTCTTGGGGTCCTGATCATTCTATTTTATTGAGAAGACAAAGAATCAAATAGCATATTCTTTCCCAAAGAGGGTTGTTAGCTGGAAACCCTTAAACATAACTGATAAGATTGCACAAAATAATCAACCCCATGGTAGCATCAGCATGTGTTAGCAGGACAATGGCATGAGTGAAGAGCTGAGATTTCTCTTGGGCAAGAGAAACAGATTCCTGCTGGGGTTTGTCCTATTTTCTCTTCTTGGGCAAGGCTATGGGAAGGCTGGCTAAAGAGGTAAAGATGACTCCAGGTTTTATTTTATGCCACCGGAAGGATGGTGAAGTTCCTGTATGATGTTATATTTGAGTCGTAGAGTGTCACCCGAAGTCATGTGTTAAAGGCCTATGGCACTCCCAGCTTATGGCTCTATTGGGAATGGGGGAGCCTTTAAGAACTGGGACCTAGTGGGAGGTCTTCAGTCAATGGGGCATTCCTTTTAAAGGTAAAATGGGATTTGAGCCCTTTCCTATTCTTTTGTGTCCCTGTCATGAGGTGAACAGTTTTGCCACACACTGCTGCCATGATGTGCAGCCTCACCACGGACTCTAATGCAATGGCTAATGAGCCATGGACTAAAATCTCCAAAACTGTAGCCAAATGAAACCTTTTCATTTTATTATATGATTATCTCCAGTGTTTTCTTATAGTAACAGAAAACTGACTAAGATGACTAAATGGTGACTATATAAGGAAGGACAAGATTGCGGAAGGAGAAGCTGATTCCTTAGTATCCCTCAGAGTGACCATCTTTGTTTCCAATGAGCTCTCGTAGTAACTACCTACCATTAAGCATTCTGACTTCTTGACAATTCAGATTTTTATCATAATGCCCATTTTAAATCTCTTACTTTTGTTTATTGCTGCCTTACGTTTTAAACATTCTGTATTCCTGCTGGGGTTTGTTCTATTTTCTTCTCAGGGTGAGGTGTCAGTAGTGAAGCAGACCTTGCCAAAGTCCCTGTGCTTCGCAGCATCATGACTGTTCCTTCCATCACACCAGGACATCACAGTGTCCTAGTTTAGAATTCACTGACTTAATGATACATTTCAGCAGTTTTGCATCATACTTTTTTTCACTCTGTTATGGAATTGCTCACAAATAAGTGGTTGGCAAGGGCTCAAATAGCTGCTTAATATTAAAGCCATTGTAAAAAAATGATGTATAAAATGTTTGAAGAAAAGCAGTCAACTAGAATCTAAATCTTCATTTTCAGAACATGTCCTATAGTCAAACTGACTGCAAAATACAAGACATTTTTTCAATATAAAAATATTCTCATGCAGTTATTTTTCCTTTTTCTTTGTTTTTCTTATTCTGAATCAATTGTCAATAGTGTAAGGCATAGATTTCCTGAAAAAACATCAAAGACAAGTTCTTTCATCTTTTACTGTACTCACTTAAAAGAAATAAGGGCTTAATAATCTATGCATGGGTGTGTTTATTTTAGAGAGGCCTTCTCTCAAAATCCTCACAAAGTAACATTATTCTAGTATATAGAGGGTCATTCATTCTCATATCTATCTGCTTAATTAAGAATTTATCAAATCTATTCACTTGTGTCTATTGAGTTTCTGCATAGCCAGCGTTGAACTAGAAACTGTAGAAGAATCAATAGAAACATCAAACTTTATTCTTTGAATGATTCACAACTCCACTTGCTGGACCCTCCAACCCAACACTCTCCAGAACAGAAAGTTTTCCCAGTGGTGGCATGGACTTCAGGGTTTGGGTTTTCTTCATTGCCAAGCTGATACTTTTTTATCAGAGTCAAAATTAATTCATGACTAAGGGATAAAAAATGAGTCCTTTTAGATTCTTGTAGGTAAGGTGACCACATAATTTAACCTGAAAACCAAAACACTTTGAAATGAAAGCAGACAATAATAAAAATGATAGAATTGAAGCAAAATATCCATAAGTGAGGATTATCAAAGGCAAGTTAGAATATAAATTGATCAGACTTTTAGGAGGCATGTTTTTTGGACACTCTGTCCAGGTATTTTTTATAACCTAATACAAATAATTATACTTAACCTTTGTGTTGCTATTATTTATTCAAAAATAAGCAGTTAAAGGAGTAAATAATATGATAAATATCCAGAAATTATAACAGCCAAGAATTGCGACAATATAAGACAAAGTTTCTTTAAATATGTACATTTTGAGAAACTCGTTAGTTCACCTCAAGTTTCCTCATCTATTTGATTTTTATTTTTTATACTTTTATTGGTGCATTGTAATTATATATCATAATGAGGTTCAAAGTGAAACAAGCATCCATGCACCCAGTACTTGGTGTGTTTTCCTCTGGATCCTATCCTGCTCCTTCTACCTCTGTACACATTACTGAGATTGCTAGCGATGCCTTCATATAGGGGTATAGTGTTGTTTGAACTATTTCCTTCATCAATTCTCCTTTTTACTCTCTGTGATAGTCAATCTAGGTTGTCAACTTGACCTGATCATGACACACCCAAGATCATGTGACTTTGGGTGTGTAACAGCAGATTAAACAGAAAGCCCTGCCCTGAATGTAGGCAGCAGGATTCTGATAGGTGCAGACTTAGATAAAAGAGGGAGAAGCCGCATAGAACGTGTGCTACTCTTTCTGAGGAAAAGGCATGTGCTCTCGCCTGAGATCATCAGCCGCCGGCTTCACCTTTCTCTGAAGAGCTTCTTGATCTTCTCAGCCTCCTGCTCTTGGATCTGAAACTTCACCATCATTTCTCCGAAGAGCTTCCTGATCTTCACATCTTGGACTGGGACTGAATTAGTGGTTGTTCCGATCCTGACTCCAGCTCTTAGACTGTTCGACCAGCTACTGGTTCCTCTGACTCTCCAAGTGCAGTCAGAACCTGGGACTACATTGCTTCAAACTGTAAGCCCATCTGATAAATCCCTTTTTTCAAATATACTCATTCTGTGTATTCTGTTAATCTAGAGAACCCTGTCCAATACACTCTCTCTACCTCCCCGCTCCAGTTCCCTTCCACTATTCTACTGATTTCTGTCCTCTTTTCTGAAGTCCCTTTTGTTTCTTATTTTCTCTCTAGTTTCCACATATGAGAGAAAACATATAACCCTTGGCTTTCTGAGACTGGCTAATCTCACTCAGTATAATATTCTCTTGTTCCATTCATTTTCCTGCAAGTGGTATAATCTTGTTTTTTATGGCTGAGTAAAATTTCATTGTGTGCATATACCACACTTTCTTTATCCATTCATCTCTTGATGGACACCTCAGGTGGTTCCGTCATTTGTCTATTGTGAATTGTGTTGCTATAAACATGGATGCGAATGTATCACTATAATATTCTGACTTTAATTCCTTTGGGAAGAGAGTGAGGAGTGGTATAGCTTTGTCATATGGTGGTTTTAGCCCTAGTGTTTTGAGGAACCTCCATACTGATCTCCATAATAGTTGTACTAATTTACACTCTCACCACCAGTGTATAAATTTTTATTTCCCCACATCTTTTCCAGCATTTACTATTGTTTTTATTCTTGATGATTGTTATTCTTGCTGGAGTTACTTCTAGGTCTTCAGTCAATTTTGGGTTAACACTTGTGCAGGGTGAGGGATTGGGGTCTATGCTTATTCTTCTACATAAGGTATCCACTTTCCCCAGCACCATTTGTTGAAAAGGCTCTTTTCTCCAGTGTATGTCTTTGAAAACTTTGTCAAAAATCAACTGGCTATAAGTATGCAGATTTGTTTATGTAACATATTCTGTGCCATTGGTCTATGTGTCTATTTTTGTGCCAACATCATGCTGTTTCTCTTACTGTAACTCTGTAGTATAATTTAAAATCAGGTATTATGATGCTTCTGGTGTGGTTTTTAATTCCTCAGAATTGCTTTGGCTATTCTGGGTCTTTTGTTCATTTATATGAATTTTAGGACTTTTTTCTAGCTCTGTGACGAATGACATTGATATTTTGATAGGAATGTTATTGAATCCGTAGATTGCTTTTGGTAGTATAGTCATTTTGATGATATTTATTTTGCCTACCCAAGAACAATGGGAAGCCTTTTCATTTTGTAAGGTCTTCGATTTATTCCCTTTTTTCTATAATTTTCACTGTAGAGGTCTTTTACCTCTTTGGTTAGATTTATTCCGACATTTTTTAAAGGCTATTGTGAATGAAATTGCTTTCTACATTTCTTTTTCAGTGGATTCATCATTGATGTATAAAAATGCTAGTGATTTTTGTAGGTTGGTTTTGTATCTGGCTACTTTGCTGAATTTGTTTATCAGCTCTAGAAGTCTTCTGGTTGACTTCTTTGGATCTCTAAGTATAGGATTATGTCAGCTGCAAACAGAGATCATTTCAGTTCTTTTCCTATTTTCATCTCTTTAATTACCTTCTCTTGCCTTATTGTCTGGCTAGAATTTCAAGTACTATATTGAATAGGAGTGGTGATGGTGGATATCCTTGTTTTGCTACTGATTTTAGAGGAAATACTTTCAGCTTTGGGTTTATCATATATTGTCTTTATGATATTAAGAAAAGTTCCTTCTGTCCCTAATTTCCTCAGTCTTCAATTTTGTCAGATGTTTTTTCTGCACCTATTGAGACGATTATGTGATTTTTGTCCTTGGTTCTATTTATATGATGAATTATGTTTTTTTGACTTGTGTATGTTAAAACAAAATGAAACCAATTTGGTCTTCTTGTTGTGGTTAATAATTTTTGCATCTGGTCTATAGTGTCTATAGTCTGGTCTTTCCTTAAGGTATCTTTATTTGTTTTTGTTATGGAGATAATGGCTTCATAGCATGAGTTTGGGAGTATTTCCATTTCTTTCTATTTTATAGAACAATTTGAGGAGCATTAGTTGAGGGCTTAGCTCTTGTTTAAAATTCTTGTAGAATTCATCTGGGAATCCAGCAGGTTCTGGGCTTTTATTTGTCAGAAGGCTCTTTATTGCTGCTTCAATTTTTTTTTGTTATTGGTCTGTTTAGGTTTTCTACATCCTACCTCAATTTAGGTAGTTTGTATATATCTAGAAATTTGTCAATTTCTTCTAGGTTTTCCAGTTTATGAGAGTCTAAACTTCCAAAATAGTTTCTAATGATCCTCTGGATTTCCACGCTGTCTGTGATGATATATTTTTATCTCTTATTTTAGTATTTTAGTAATATTTTGACCTTTGGAGAGGGGAAGAAGGCAAGTAGGGCCTGGATTCTGAATCAAAGAGACTCCTGACAAAGTATAGGAGAGCCTACTGACAAAGTCCACACACAGATCTCCCCTCAGCAGACTGTCAGGAAACTTCTGGGGAAAGTATGCCGTTTTGCAGGTCACTGTGGTTACAAAGTTTGCATACAATTTGTACCTGAATTAGCAAAAACCCAGCCCACCCCTCTGCCTAGAAGAAGGGGCCAAGGAAAGATGAGACTGAGAGCCACTTACTGAGTAGATAAGAAGTTCCATTAGGCATGTTCTCAAAGTGGAGGGTGCCTCAATATCTTCACATAAAAAGAATATTGATCCCCTTTATGATAAGAATTATATTAACTGTTTGATATTAACAACTTCTGTTGTCCCCCCACACACACAATTTGTGCTATGTTACAGATATACTGATCTCTTTGCTATTTTGTTATTTTATTAGGTCATCCCAATTTCTCTGATTTTTCATTCTCATCTTAATTCCCATGCCCTCTCTATAATATGCCTTACATCTTAATTTCTGTCTCCTTCCCCCATTATCTTTATGTCTTCTCTCCTTTTTCTTCCTTTATATTTTCTTTGCTTTTTATTCTGTCTCCTAAATCAATTTAATATACATTCACAATCTACACAGACTGTTGTATATTATATTCCATATCTTTTCCTCTTGATAAATAGAATGGTAGATATTATTAGTAATACTTGTATAGTGCATTTTAAAATTTATTTTGCTCTTAAATTATCATTATTAATTGCAGGTATTATGTCCTATAAAAGAAGTACTAGTGGCCATATTTGAAATCCTGATTACAATGGATAGATGCTTTAAGGCTAATATATACCCCTAGCCCAGAACCCTTAATGAAGAGATAACTATAAGACATAGAACACTCACATAAGGAGAAAGAAGAAACCAACATAATAAAGACACCAGTCTAAGAACCCTGAAAAATGAGAAAAAAGACCAATAAGACAACAGTATCCTTACAACCCCATAACAATGTAAGTCACTGATAGGTGAAAAAAAACGCCAGGAGAATTAAGAATTTTAATTTTTAGTATAATCAAAGTAGTTAAGAAATCAGAACATATACTGGATAAAAAGGAACATATCAATAAAGAAATTGGAACTCTTAAAAACAACCAAACAGAAATCCTGAATGAAATGTAAGACATAATAATGTTCATCTAGTTGGATGCCATTATTTCATCCCTATGTAAACCTATGTATAGCAACAAAACCTTTTCATTTTGCAATTTAGTAGCTGTCGTCTTTATTCCAATACCTGGGTACTCTTTGCCATACCATGAACCAAACAAGAACTTTCTCGCTTGCAATTACATTAATCATGGTCTTTCAAAAGGAAGAACAGTGATGGCTACAGTAGTTTTTGTAAACTATGGTTCCTGCTCTGGAGTATTTAAGTAATATCAGCTTTCTGATGCCTGAATGGTCTCTGACTCTGATATAACCACTCCAACGAAGGCTTCCAAGCCTCAATCAATAAATTCCAGTTATCATTAGTTAAGTGATGTCATGGCCTTGCTTTCTCATACAGAGCTGATGCTCATTTCCCAGGGTTGACTTCCTTGCATTGACAGAACGTTCTCTCTGAAAAGCATGAGCCCACGAGAATCTTGCAGCCAAATGCTGGATCTTTTGTCAAGCATTACAAATATTAGCTTTGCAGAGTATATTATTCTAACAACAATTTAATTTAAAGCAAGTCTTTTCCAATGACTTTAATCTGAAGTTATAGGAGAAACCTAGAAGATTGAATTATAACAAAGCCCGCAGTATTTGAAAATTTATTTTAACTATAAAAATCATGAGTTTTTTAGGGATATATATTAACAAAAATATTTCAATAAACCACTTTAATTAGAAAAGCCTGCAGAGGTAAGTTTTACTAATCAGGAACTCATTAATTAAGAATTTGGCATTAAGTTTGGATTTCATACATCTATTGTGAATTTATAGGGACAAATTTGGATGACATACTTTTTGATAAACATGACTATTACTGTACTGCCCTTGAGAATATCTATGTAGAATGTATTCAACTTCTATCAAAATGAATTATTTAAAATTTCCCTAGGAATAATTTCAGGATCCTTTGAACTCAAACCTTTGGGGTTTCTTTTTGTAAAGTACTATCTACTTATAAGGATTGATAGTTCATGATTTTCATTATTTTTAGTAGATTTCTCAAAGAACAAGGAGGAAAAGTTTTATTCACAGAATAAAACTCATTTTGCCTAGCTGTTCTCCTATGGGTCTATTGGGCCCTGATGATATACTTTTTGTATATTTTAAGTATTTTGATATTTATCCTTTGAATTGTTTCATAATTACTTATCAATTTTTATTAGTTAACTAATAAAGATTAAATATAGGGAAATAGAAGATATGTAAAATCACCTAGTAGGGTGATACAAAAAATAAAATAAATGATCATCTTTAAATCATATTCTCTTATTATGTTGGGCAAAATATTATATCATTCTTTAAAAAGTTATAAGAAAAATCTGATGCAGCTTTTTTGTAGCAGTTTTATTCATTTGTGTGTTTTAAATTTTCATTGATGAGTTACAAGATCAGAATTTTAACAATTTTCCACCTATGATGACAGAGAGTAGGATGTTGACAAAAGAAGGCATTTTGAGATTATGAGACAAATGAGAAGATGAATGCAGAGTAACACTGCAGCACTCGAGAGTCTAAAGATCATGGTGAAACTAAAATGGAAATACCAGACTCTGTATCTACAGATGTCCACAAATTGCATGCATTTTCTCAAACTCATGAACTAATCAGTGAAGAGTAATTTCTAAGGAAAGAAACAAAAAATATGTTTTTCTCCTGCAATTTTTTGTTGAAAGACTATTTTGTTATGTATGCTTTATAATATGGAGTTACAGCTTGCTTTTAAACTTAAAGGACATGTGGCAGTATTTTCTGTCTTTTAGGGTATCTGTTCACCAAAACATATGTGATATGTTTCATAAATCAATGAAGGCAGAAGCTGATGTGTGTGCAAAGATGACAGAAAGGAAATTGAAAGAATTTAAGTGGATAAAAATTTATTGGCTTTTTTTACTGTAATTGGTGTTTATATATCTAAGAAGTAAACTCTTATGCAATTATGAACCATAGATGATGATCATCTTCTCTTTAAAAAACATTAGAACTGTCAAAATATTCAAAGCCATTGTGCTTTGATAAATGCAAAAAGATTAAGAGCAATGACAAGCTAAAATCCATTAGAGATATATTTGAAACTTGGAATCAGCATTTGCAAGAAGAGTATGTTTTAGTCTGTGAATAAAATTTGGTGAACAGACAGATGCGTTCAAAGGATTTTGTTCATTTTTGGTATATATGTTCATACTCGGAAAAATATGGAATAACATCCATGACTTGCTTTGTTTAAAATCTCTAATCAAGCAATTAGCTGTTTTTCACTACACTTTTTTACATTTTCAAAATACTCCATAAACAAATTAAAGTATATTTATTTAAAAATGATTAAATGAGCCAGGCGTGGTGGCGCACGCTTGTAATCCCAGTACTTTGGGAGGCGGAGACCGGAGGATCCGGGTTCGCGGCCAGCCTCAGCTCGTGCACACGCGCGTGTGCTCTCTCTCTCTCTCTCTACCTCTACTTAGTGAGGCCCTCCGCAATTTCGTGAGACCTGGTTTCAAAATAAAAAAGCATAAAAAAATAGGGCCGGGGGCGTAGCGCGGAGGTAGAACGCCCCTGCGTTCAATCCCCGGTACCGCAAAAAAAAAAAAAAAAAGATTAAATGAAGCTAGGTATGGTGATGCGCTCCTGTAATCCTAGTACTTGGGAGGTTGAGACAGAAGCATTGAAGATTAAAAGCCACCCTCAGCAACTTAGAGAGGCCCTTAGCAACTAAGTGAGACCCTGTTTCCAAATAAAAAATGGAATAGGGCTGGGAGTATAGCTTGGAGGTAGATGTAGAATGCCCCTGTGTTCAATCAATCCCAGCACCACAAAAAAAGGACTCTGACATTACAGGCACATCGTGCTTGAACATGTATCTTTTTAGTTAATGATTATCATGTTGAGGAAATGTAGGTGTGTACCAGTAGATTTTGAGAGCTTAGACCAGGTGACAGAAATTCACATCATATACCTTGTAACTTGAAATGGGTAGGTGATTGCTACTTGTTGAACTAATCAATTATTATTTATTGCATCTGATTGTGATTATGGAAGTGAATTGGTCTAAAATATTCGTTGTGAACCAAGACATGAGATGTGTGTAAATAGCAGTATTTAACGGTCTTCTTTCTTTCTTTCTTTCTTTCTTTCTTTCTTTCTTTCTTTCTTTCTTTCTTTCTTTTTATTTTGCGGTACCGGGGATTGAACCCAGGGCATTTTACCTCCAAGCTACACCCCCGGCCCTATTTTTTATCCTTTATTTTGAAACCGGGTCTCACAAAGTTGTGGAGGGCCTCACTAAGTAGCTGAGGCTAGCCGCGAAACCGGATCCTCCGGTCTCCGCCTCCCAAGTACTGGGATTACAAGCATGCACCACCACGCCCGGCTAACAGTCTTCTTTCTTAATTAAAGCATGACTTGCATCATATAGCCTATGCCATTCACTGTCATCACCCTTAAAATAAGAATAGCTTTTAAAAGAAGCTGTTTAGCCAGGCATGGTGGTGCACGCTTGTAATCTCAGTTCTTGGGAGACTGAGAAGGATTGCAAGTTCAAGGCTAGCCTCAACAACTTAGCAAAGCCCTCTGCACCTTAGTGAGACCCTGTTTCAAAATAAAAAAATAAATTGGGCTGGGGGTGTAGCACAAAGACAGAATGCCTCTGGGTCCAATCCCCAGTACCACATACACAAACACACACACACACACACAGAGACACACACAGAAGCAGTTTATACAATGGGTCAGTTAAACATTTGGGAAGCATTTGTTAAGAAATGAAGACAGCATAGTTTTAGCTTTTCACACTACCAGTAATAAGCTGTATGAGCAAATCAATCCCAGATATTTCTGTATTAATATCTTAGATAGCCTTGCCCCCCCTCCAGCAATTCAGTCTAGATCCACAGTGTTTTCTGACTCAGATATGACCCAAGTGACACTCAATAATTATAGAAATCACTGGAGTTGGTCAGTCTGCAACTTGAGCAACTGCGTCTCTCATTCTTGCTCTAGGCCAAGGCCCTTCATCTCCTTCCTCTTTCTTTATGGGAAAGGACCGATTAATGTGAGTCTTTCCCTTTAGACTGTATTCCAAGAAAATAGTCATATCTGTCCACTATTGTAATTCTAATGACTAGCATAACTTCAAGCATACAATAGGAGCATAATAAATACTGATCAAATAACTAAATGAATTCGTGAACAAACAAATGTAATCACAGGAGATTACACCTTTTATTTCATCTTGTTTTCCTCTCTGCCAACAGGAAAACAAAAAGGTTCCAGAAATTCAGGTAGCAGTAAAATATCAACTTCTAGGGACTTCTGACAACTTATAAATATTATGCCTTTTCCCCCTGCAAACTAAATCTATTTCTCATGCTTGCTTGCCTGCTTGCTTTCATACCCACACACAAACAATCGGATTTTCTTGATTTCCGACTCCAATAGAATCAGGTCAGCAGTGCGGATAGAAGCAATAAATCTCTTTATCTCTGTTGACTTTTATAGAACTGACATCTCTTAAAATATTTTTTCTTGACTTTGGTGCTTTTTTACTGACTGATTAGGCGGTAGGGCACAGCAGTCAATTGAATCTCCCCAAATCTAATATTAAAAGCGGAAAAGGAAAGACCTGAGGGGCAACAGAATAAGTGAAGAGTACTAAAAAGGTCCAATAATTCCTTTCCCCAAAAATCAGAAATTGCATTTAAGTGCTAGCCTTTCTGTCTGCCCGAGTTACTCTCTTTGTGTCTCTGACATTCTCTGTTTTCCATCAGGACAACATTCTACTGCTCTGTTTGTAAGACACTCGACTCTTGAAAATTGATTGATGATAAATGTATTATAAAGTAAAATGTACATATCGAATGCCAAGTGGAAAAAAAAAACATTTCTCCATTGTGATGGAATAGACAAGTTATCTGAGATAATGGAATGTGTGGAACAAAAAATGTAAGCTCCGGGAAATTTTATTCGTGTTCTAAGATATAAAGTTTTTGATTTGGACATATTGGCATTAGCAAGAATGAGTAACGACTAAAACCAGCAACAAGCTGCATAAGAGCACTGCGTGTGCCGTCTCTTTCAACTCCCAGTAAGTAGGGATGCAGATGACACCGAGGGCAGTAATTGGGTTATATCCAGATGCTTGAAGATATAATTAAATTTTAAAAAGCTACATAGAGATTTTTGCTAAAGCATCATGTCACTTAGCCATCTCTTTAGAAATCATTTCCAAAGTAGCTTTATTTAACTCCTCTGGAGAATATGAGAAACAAAACCAAAAATATAAACAATGAAAATGCCTCTTTGCTCTTCCTATAAGGAAATAAATATCTTCCCTTCTCTTAAAAGCCAGTCAATGTTTGAACAATGAGGTGAGTACTGCCTAGTGTAAGACAGCATGACAACTGCATCATGGGAAATGATATTTAAGAGCTTCTAATTTTTATCCTATTTATGCAGTCCTTTACTCTGCAGCTTTTAGATAGGGCTTTAGTTGCAGGCTGTCCGAGCACTTAATAGTTTCTTGTTTATTTGCATTGAAAGAAAATTTGAAGAATGATTCAGTTTCAATTTCTTTGGTTTTTATAATAACAGTTTCCCAAAGTTAACATAAAGAGAGGTAATCAAGAAGCATGGTTACTGCATAAAACTAATTAGTCTTTTATATCCTTTATTTCTATTCTATAAAGTTTCTCAATATCGCAAATTTTTCCTAGCTTCAAGTTTATTCTGGGGAACTGAAAAAGTTAAAGTCACATAAAAGTTTCCATATAAGCCAGGTATGGTGGGACATGCCTGTAATCCCAGTACTTGGAGGCTAAGACAGAAGGATAACAAGTTCGAGGACTGCCTCAGCAACATAGCAAGATTCTCAGAAACTTAGTGAGACCCTGTCTCAAAATAAAAAATAAAAAATAAAACAAGCCTGGGGGGATAGATTGGAGATAGAATGACCCTGGGGTTCAGTCCCCCTGAAATAAAAAAAAATTCCATATAACCACAATTAAACAAAATATAGGTTCCTGGGTAAGTCAATCAACTTATTTTTAGGTTGTTGTAGAAATGGATTTAGTTGATAGACTATTTCTCCTCTATCATATCTTTAGATAGAAGAGAAAATATTAATATTTGGTAATTCCAACACTAAGTTTTAGTGTTGGATCATTATTATTATTATTATTATTATTATCATCATTATTTGGTTCTGGGGATTGAACCCAGGGGCATTCTACCTCTGAGCTAGACCCCCATCCCTATTTTATTTTGAAATAGTGTTTCACTAAGTTGTTGAGGGTCCGGCTACATTGCTGAGACTGGCCTCAAACCTCCAATCCTCCTGTCTTCACCTCCCAAGTACTGTGGTTACAGGAGTGCCCCACTCACTGCACTTGGCTACCAGTACTTTCTTTATATTTGAGCCGTTTACCTCTTGATTAATTTTGTGATATATGTCTGTATTTGGTATAGAAATCTACAAAGGAAGACTTCCACCTAGAAGACCCTAGGATGGAAGCGGTCCAGGAAGACTCCAGATGAGGTGTGTGCTTTCTGGGCTCATGCTCAGTGATGCTCTCTAGATGGAACTTGAGTCACCTCAAGAATTCCAGCATGTATTCTATTCTAATTTTCCTTGTCATGCAGTCAGTTCCCTGCTTCTACACCAGGAACCTTGAGTCATGTTTTTAATTTTAGAGGCCATGTTTTCTTCACGAATAAAAAGAAAGATTTGCAATGGAGCACTTTTATTGTGCCTTCGTGTTCCCAAAACGATTAGATTCTTTCATTGTGTTTGTGACTGTTAGAAACGTATTTTAGGGGAGTATTAAATAAATACTCATGAACTCAAAAGTAACTCGGCAAGGTACTTTACTTCTGTGCAGAAGGGTGCACGCACACCATAAAACAGGGGCAAGCACAGCGCACAGGGAGTCTGGGCTTCCTTTTATCCTCCTAACGCATAGCCTACTGTGTCATCCCCCATCACAATCTAATCGGGTTCGCTAGTTTCCCACTGGGCAAGTTTTTTTTCTTTAGAACAAGGGAGAAATAGGAAAACTATACTTCTGATAGCGAAGCATACAGACACATTTACCAGAAAGAAACAAAATGGATTCCTAAGCTACTGTTACAAAATGAATATCAGTCAGTTTGTATATGACCTTATAACTTGGATAGAAAAGATCATTTTCCTTTCTTCCGTGACCTAGAAATTTGACAAAATCACATGACTATAGTTAAAAGATGACATTGGCTATGGCTACCTTTTTCTTCTCCTGTTTCCTCACTTTTAAATTCTGATAATGTGCCGGTATTGGAAATTACTTGATATTAATTTCTAGTAAAATGTAAAAGGCAGTCATTCAGGCAGGAAGAGGCTGTACATTCCAAGAGCTCCCCCTCCCTTCTCTTCTGCCCCTTTGTTCTAATGATTAACCCATAGTAAGAATGTAAAGACAATTGAAGCCTCTAGCCTTAGAAGCACGTAGAGACTTAAGAACACCATAGAGGCAGTTAAGGCTTTAGCCCTAAGATCGCATACACAGCCACACTGGCTGTAATCAGTGCCTCTGTTTCCCTCCTATTCTTTGTGACTCAGCCTCAGTTGAGAAAGGCAAACTCCATGCATTACATCAAAGTGCTCATAGTTGATAGACAACCAATACAGCCCAATACAATAGGGATAAAAACAAGGTAGATTATTGGCCTCTGCACTTAGGAAGTGCACTTAGCAGACTAGAAGGCATCTCCTGCCTAAGGAATAAGATATGCCTAAGAAATAAGTTACTAGCTCATTGCCTTGGTAACGCTGATAAAACCATACCAATGTGAGAATTGTATTTAAGGGGCCAGGGTCGAAGGGAGGGGCAGAGTTCCACTTTCGGGCTCTCCAGTGTATCTTCCAGTCACGCTGCTTTTCCTCTTCTCTTTTTCTATCTCTTACTGACTTTGTAATAAAATTTTGTTAAAGCTGCAACTGAGCTGCCTGTTAGTTTTTAATTCCTCTCTACAGAAGATCTGATCTGAATTGAAGAAACAAATTCACAGTGCCACTCCCACCGTAACAAAATGAGATTAGAAAAAGACAATATGCAAGAATCTGAACTAGCAAATATTTTCTTGCAGGAATCCAGTAGCAGAAACACCAAAATTATTGAAATCTAGATGGTGATATGGAAATCAACTTTTTAAACAAATGCTTCTGTTAATTCATCTCCACTTTCCAACTTTTTTGTTCTGTCCTTGCAATTTTATGCTGCTATTTCAGTGTTTGTTACTTTTAAAGAGTGTCTTATGATAAAATAATTATAATAGTAATATTAATTGTGAACAAACATCACATTCTATGCTATCATCATTCTCTGGACATTTATTTGGGCATATATTTGCTTAATTAAAGTGCAAACTTACATGAGAAACAGTGGTAGCAGTTTTCAATTCATGAACTATAGTCTTGGGAGAGAAAGCTCTGTACAATTTAAATTGCTAATGTCAATTTGTTGCTTAAACTCATATTACAGATTACAGATGTTATTGTTGAGATACAAGTAAATAATGCTTTATCTGCTACCAAGGTAGTTTTGTGGATTGGCTAATAAATATAATATCAAAACATGTTCAGAAAATATACTAACCCTGTGAAAACAGTTTACGAGTTCCTATATCTACTTTCATTAATTCCTTGTCCTACAACCAATATCATTTCATAATGCTAAAGTGATTCTTATCCTTTATTTTATAGTACACATTATCAAAGTAAATATTCAGCTTCCCTTTCTCGATAGAGGAACTGTCTTACACCAGATTCTTCCCCTAACACTGCCCATGATTGTTGTTAATTTTAGCCTGGTAGCAATTAAGAAGCCTGGTTTTCTCACCATCTGCAGAAGAGCTATTCATTAGGTAGAACACCATGAGAAACAGACAAGTGTCGAAGGATAGATAATTGAAAAGTCATGCAATTCCCCTCAAATGCCTTGCCCACCTGTCAGGCTCTTTGGCATAACAAAATTATTTTTCTGTCAATTTTTAGTTTTCCAGTCGCTCAGGAGATACCAGAGAGAATATCAACCTCTTTAACTGTTGTAAAAGAAGTCTCAGAACATCAGAGCATTCTGTTTCTCAGGGCAAATGAGTAGTTTGCTAAATATAAATAAAAATCAAATTTGCTTGACACTTTGGAATATTTTAAAGTAAATATGCAAATTGGAAAATCTCCTTCACCGGAGTTGCATTTTAAATTAGGCCAGGATTTTTTAAAAAGTAGAAGAAAGAAGCAGTGAACCTAAAGTCATTTAAATAAGTTCTTTTTGCTTCTGGCCCCCTCCTGACAATATCAACCCCTCTCTTTGCTTTCCTCTCTCCCCTTCAACCTTTCCCTCTTTGAAGTTCACAGCTTTGAAACACACTATTATTATCTTATCTCTTATCTTTCCTTTCCTGCAGCTCCTTTCTATTACCTTTTTGTTAGCAATCTAGGGGAAGGTGTGTTTGTGGGTGACCTCTGAGTGGTGTGTGGCTTCAGGGACATACTTTGTTTTTTTTAGCCTGGTGATCTAGAGAGGAGGCCCTTCAAGCCTGGTAAATGAATATTGATAAACTTTAAATTAATAGAAATTTTCTTCAGAGTCTCTTTAGATGTATATGCAAGTAGACATGTACATTATTTCACTACAGTCTCTTGTAAGTGATAATGATGTCTTCACTCTTCAGATTAGAATTAAATATAAAATCAAAGCACATGAAACCTTTAACTTTTATTTCCAAATTTGGGCCTAACATTACACTAAAAAATTATACTGTGCTTGTCCTTATTTCTAACTTCCCTCACCTTAAACTAGCTAAGATCTCTTACCTGATCATGTGCATCTAGCACATTCTCCTCTGAACATCCAAAACAGAGAAGAGGCCCTAGCTGTGAGCGAGCAGCATCATACAACAGTTGTCTCACCAATGTACCCCATCTATCTAGATCCTGTGTTCTGATCACATTAACATAATAGCACTAAAAGTTCGTGTTAAACTTTGTGGGCAGCTGTATTTCCAGATATACCCCTCCTGTATTTCCATAACAAAATGTTAACTAAAACTGAAGAGTTTATCTGCAACATACCGTTACGTTTAATCTTGTTTTTTAGACTAAGAATTCTAGCATGTTGAGACAATTTTTCATTTGATTCTTTCATTTACCATCTGTCCCAGCTATATGCTATTCAAAATTTTATGTGTACCTTTCTGTGCTATTGCAATCGTTATTATTACTTTTTTTTTTAACAGAGCAGGAACAAAGACAGAATCTTTCATCAAACTAGAAAAAACTTCTAGTTAGGTTGACATTAATCAATATGCTGTACACATTCCTCTACCTGTTATAAATTTACTTTTGATTCTCAAAGATATTTAAGACAGTCATGTCAAATCTCACCAAAATTAAAATATACTATATGGTATTTTCCAAATCAATAACATCAACAAATCTTATAAAAAGAAGGTCAATTTTGACGTGACTCTATTTTGATAACTTTTTTGCTGATTTCTGATTATTTTTATTTTCTTAGTGCTGATAGACTTTTTGTTTAGTAATTCTTTCTATTGCAGTATCGCATGTGATTATTACTTTAATGAATTCCACATTGGAGATGTTTAATACAGTCCTTTAAATCCTAGATTCACATGGAAATAAATCTCTAATTATATAAGGAAAGTCATTTAGGAAAGAAAATACATATTGCAATTTTATTTCCTGAAATGCATCTATTCTGTTGAGTGGGAATGAATGAACAAATCTATTAGAATGTAATGGGTATTTTATGAAGAAATTTATTAGAAAGCAATGGGTATTTTACAAATTATTGGTTAGTTTCTTTTCTCACACAGAATGATTAAATCAATCAAATTACCACTATATTTTCAATGTTCTACCATAAAGAATTAAAAATATGACTTTTATGCATTCTATACCCTTAAGAGATATAAAATCTAGATAATAGGAACAAAATAACAAATTAACAATAATAATACATTTATAAAATAATCTTCATATTCTTACTGTTCAGTTGGATAGGGCCATAAGTGAAAACTGTCATATACAGGAAAAGATAATAACAGCAAGGAATTTAAAAATCATATTTATGTCCTTTGCCTTATTTGATTAGAAAGTTTCTTAAGGAAGACAAGACACAGTGATAGTGAAAGGCCTAAATTTAACTGAAGGCTAGTACTATGCACCACCTTGACACCTGGAAGGCCTCAAAAGACTTTTCTGCAACTTTCTGACCCCATTCTGCTTCTGCATAGATATGTCCCTTAGCTAAACAACCCTACTCATCAGAAAGAGCAGGTACATTTCTTTCTTATTTCTGAGTACCAAGTTTCACTTCCCTGCCCTCCCATGGAATTTTTCCAGCAGGAAGCACTCCACCTACTTGATACCACATACTACTTCCTGCAACCTCTGCTTGCTCTGTATTCCCCAGTGCAACACCTGTGTGTTTCTACGTGGCATGGCATATTCTTCTCTTGCAGAGTGTGAGTATAGGAGACTAAGAAACTGTTACTTGATTCTGTTTGTCCAGACCTGGGTGTTGTACATTCCGCCATTCACGTAACCCTATGGCAGGACTCCCTGCCTCATAAGCGGTGAATAAGAGATGTTTAAAACACTAAACCAGATCTAGAGGAATGCAGACATTAGCCAAAACAGAAAAGAAAGAAAGCATTTCAGGTGAATAAAGGAAGAAGGGAGGTAGGCTTGGCCATGGTCCATTTGCAGGACAAAGTGAAAATTTTCCTATAGAAAGTAAAAGGCAATTTTGCTTAAAAAAATACATTTAAATAGAGATCATGGGACATAATCATTCAAAGGAACCGGATTCAGTATGGTTTAAAGCAATGAGCCTTTGTAAAAGCAAGTGTCCTAATGGACGCAGAATTCAAAGATTGAAAATACGAAATCAGAAAGATGTAAAATTTAGTAGAAATTCAAGTCTAGTGTGCTATCCAATGCTTTGGTGTCCTAGCCCAGATTCCTGTGATGGGATCACCCAGTGTCAGCCTAAGCTTGGATATGTGCCCTGCCTGCTTCCTAATACATGCATACTATCACTGAGTGCCTTCAACTTGTGGAAAATTTTATCTTTACATGCTTATACATGTTAGTCCTATCATAACTATTGAAATAAAAAACAATACAATTACTTTTGTAAAAGATATTTTAAAAACAATTTGTTTTTATACTAACATTAGGACCCGAATTAGCTAACTAGATTGCCTACCATCAATGAGTAATAAACTGAAAACCGGACTACAATCTCAGTTTTTTCATTTAAGGTTCTTTTGCTATATTTCTGCTGTCATTGAAAGAACAGGGAAGTTAAAATTTATATCTATGATATCTATGTATTACTTTTACTTCTTGTAACCGAAAACCTTTGATCTAATTTTATGGTGGGAAGCTTAAAAGAAAATGACTATCAGCTTTTACATATGTGTATTCAGATTTTTTCTTGCTTTTCAAGTTGCTGAATTTTAACATCTTGAAAGTGTATAAAAACAACAAAAGTAATTACTGCTTGTTTTTGCAACGAAATTGGTTAAAGAAAGTTTTTATTCTTTTTTTGTTTTGAAGTAATTATTATAAAGAGTCCTTGGAGAAGATGGGTATTCTTATCCAAAGAAAATTTATTGGTAATAATTACTCTGTAAAGCACTTTTGCATTAGTCAATTGCCCACATGGAGAATATGTATTCAAAAGCTTTCAAATACTTGAGAATCTGGACTATAGAAACCAATGCTTTATAATCGTTTTATAATTAAAGACCAGCCTAATTTCATACATATGTAAAAATACAGGTCAAAATTCAGGAGCTATATCTCTGTCATTTGAGAAATGTTTGGCTCTCCATTTTACTCTGAGTTTTTTTAGTGTTATTTTGGTGTGGATAAACAGACATTGTCATAAATCAGGCACCCGTGGCATAGGAAAAAACATCTTGCTTTTTTGTTTTCATTTGAAAGATTACTTTATAGGTTGAAGTGTCAAATAGATTTTGGTATGTATTCAAGTGCAATTTATCTGCTTTCTTTCTGTCTGTACTAGAATCATAAAGTTGAATATCACATTAAGGTCTGCATTAGTTATTCAGGTGATATGATTTTTTTTAAACATAGAAATGCCCTGGAGCACTAAATCTTTTCTGTATTCATCCTGGTAACTGGAAAGAGAACTTTGTAGTGGTTGCTTGAAAATGAAAACTGCTGGGAACTGAGAGAGAGGAGATGTGTGGAGTCCTTTGTCCTTAGTCTCAGCTTGTGGGGCGCACAATTCTACCATGAAGAATGAGTTCTGTGGGATTTTTATGCCTTTATTATAGAAAATAGAAATTTGAACTTGGGGATATTTTCCCCTTTTTTATGACATTGTAATGTTCTGGACAGATAAATTCCAAACTCTAAGGAGCAATCTAAAACCTTTGAAACATAAAAACTGAAAGTAACAATAAGTAACAAACAAAAGGGGCTTTGTAAACTCTCCAGTAGGAAGTCAGTTCATCACATTACCTTTCATATTTCTCTTCAAAGCAGGCAAACCTTCCCAGTCTGAGGATATTGTTAATAAAATATAGCACCAATTCCCCTGACAATTTACTGAACTACGCTCACCTTCTATTCATACCAAAAGAATTTTCAAGAAACCTCAAGCCTGGACGCCACATACCCATAGTGATGGTGGTGGGCTGTAGGAGAGAAATTGAAAAAAAGGGAAATATGTGGGAATTAAAGGAAAGCTCTGACCAAGGACATAAAGGATATCATTCATATGTTAATATTGCCCAAATGAGCAAATTATAACTCTAATAGGACATATTGTGTTAGCTGTTTTAGTCCAACCTAGTGAACTACTCCTATAATTGTTAATAACCACTGATATTTAAGGGCAGATTCACATTTATCTTTGGAGATAAGAGGGGTGATGGATGCAGACATAAATAAATATACTTTGGAGGTAAGAGACAGTATTATCATAGCATTGGGAAGGAGGCAGTTTTCAATTGTCAATTGTTGGTAACTTCAGGAATGGCTAGGAAGTATCTTTGGTAACATACCTGCATTCAAACAATGCCTCCCATCATTTAAGAGATAAGACTTATGAAAGTGATTTGGCTAGAATAAATGCCAGTAATGCAGCTCAAGTAAGATAGAGCCAACATTTCCAGGTGACAGGTTCTTTACATAGACTGTTAAAAATAGAAAACATACTTTTCAGAACTCGCTGATTTAACATAACCAGAGAGGATCACAATGGCTTTAGACCCTAAGGGTCCATGAATATAAGGGAGACAAGTCAGAATGCCACCCCCATATCTATTCACAAGAATAGTAGGAATTAGAAGAGTTGCTGTAGAGATGGAATGAGGTGAAACTATTTAGGATGGATTTGAAGGTATACTTGATGTGATTTTCTAGTGGATCAGTGTGTGATATGAGAGGAAGAGAGGCCTCAAACTTTTTGAATCTGTGCAACTGGGTGAATGGAGGCA
This sequence comes from Glis glis, assembly GCA_004027185.1. Classification (NCBI taxonomy): domain Eukaryota; kingdom Metazoa; phylum Chordata; class Mammalia; order Rodentia; family Gliridae; genus Glis; species Glis glis. Next base: position 37,869 of record PVJS01005688.1, on the reverse strand, counting down.
TCACTTATGAAGTTGGGAACCGTTGGAGGAGTAGATCTAGGGAAAAGAATAATAAAATGCTTGTTTTGGACATATAAAGTTTGAGATGCCAATTAGATGTCCAAGTGGAGATGTGAGCTCATAGAATTATAAATATCCAAGTGGTGAGGACTAGAAAGAGAGATTTGGGTATTATCAGAAGAAACATAATTGAAGTCTTGAGACTAGATAACAGGCAGGATATGAACGTAAACAGTGAGGGAAATTTTGTTTCAGAATGAAGCCTCAATCATAGGGAAAATGATAACTACTTTACCCATGAGTCAAAACTCTGCCTTGAGAATCTTTGTCACAGTCATGAACAGTGCTTCATTTCCCCAGTACTGGTAGTCTGGTAATGCTACTGCTCCTGTCTCCTAACCTTCACTGATACATTTTGTTTTTATTCACTGAATAAATTTTTCCTTTAACAGTCAGGAATCAGAGGTTTCCAAGGCTTAAACAGAAAAAACCAACAACTAGATCTTCCTCAGGTAAAGCCTCCTACACAGAAGTCAACTGTTTGTTGGTTTAGGACTTAGGAAACTAGATAATGTAGCCTTTCTAAGACATAACCTAGTTGAACAAATTCACCCACCTTCTGACCTGGAGGCATTCAAGGTCTCTCCTAAACAAGGAAATGAAATATGAGTTTCAGGAACACCCAAGGGCTGTGTCATTGATTTCAGGAACATTGAGCTGCTTGATAATGTTTACTCATTTCCCATGCTACCTGAGAAGGTTAGTTAGGGAGGCATGGGGCACTAAGAAACAAAATGTCATTCTGAGATATCTTGATGAATGCTGAAACAGGACCAGTGGTCACCAGAGTCACTCTTCAGCCTCTGAATGACCCCATATGAAGCAGTTTTGTGAGCAAGTTCAGTGCCTGCACCTTCCCAGAGAGCAGTACTGTAGCTATTTGGCTTTAATATCTTCTCCCTCTGAGGAAAGTGCTCTGAGCATCTGATCATAAAGCGTAAGAATGCTTTGCTTCTGGATTTTTGCCATGCTGCTCTTGTGAAGTATATTTTGTAGTCCAGTACTTTTATGCTCTAGGAACTAGAACTCCTATTCAAAATTGTTCTGGTTTCCTGTTGCTGTATGACAAATACCACAGAATCTAACTATTATGTCATAACCACTTTATTAAATCCTAGAAATGTGTAGTTCAGGAATTTGGGAAGTCTTGTACAGTGATGCCTGTTTGGACATCTTGTCAGAAGGTGTCACAAGGCTTGTCTGGATAATCACAGTCTAAAACAGATAAGAAGGACTGAACCAGGAGCTAGAACCGACTTTAACAAAGATTCTGGGCTTTGAGTTGATGTTCCAAGGGGGCAATACTTTTTGGAACCTTGAGAAGCGTGTATTTTATATTTGTGAATGAAATAAATCACTGGAGTCAAGAGGCTAGACTGGTAAGGAAATAATGTCATTCCCAAAGATCCCTAACTCCTGGTATTCCTGTCCATTCATGGTCTTTCTTAGTATGGTCTGAACCTAGTAGCTTGTTTCTAACAAATAGAATACAGCAGAAGTTATGGAATGGCACATCTGTGATTAGTTTTGTAAAGACCATGATTTGTGTCTTGCTAGTAGCCTCTCTGTGGACAGCATGCATGTTTTCAGGAAGCAAGCTGCCTTGCCAGAGCCCATGGGCAGGGAACTGAGGGCAGCCTGCAGCCAACAGCTGGCAGATAATAGAGATCTTCAATTCATAACCTGTGGAATGAAGACTGGAATGTTGCCAAGGACTGTGTGGTCTTGGAAACAAACGTTTATCCAGTTGGGATGTGAGATGACTTCAGCCCAGCAACATCTTGTTTGTAGCTTATGAGAGACCCTGATGGGAAGGTCCAAGATAAATTGTGCCAGATTCCCGTTGCACAGGAACAGTTGAAGTAATTTGCCACACATCAATGGATACCTGAGGCAGAACCATACTATCTTCCATTTTGGTTTCTCTCTGATTGTTGGCTTGATTTGGACTGTGGCTTGATCTCCTCACAAGGTGGACAAGGTGGATGCTATGGTTTTCAACTGCTATTGATCTTTGCATATCATAGTTTTTTTTTGCCACCAGAGAAACACTGACCCTCTACCTTTGACTAGTCAGAATAAGCATTTAAATATGTAAATCATGTCATGTATTGACCTTGAAGTCTTCATTCCTAATGGCTTCATATTACTCTTAGAACAAAATACAAACTTTCTACAGATAAGAATCTCACATAGTAGGTCATTGCTTCTTTTACCCCTGCACTTTTATATTATCTCCCCTTGTAAACACTTCCCTGACCATTTTCTGTCCACTCTTGCTTTTTTTTTATGAATATATACACTGAGCTTTTCCCTGCTCCACCAGGCTACATGAACTTCTATATTCTTGCCTCAGTTATTTTTTATGATATTCGCCTTCCTGGATCTTTCCATTAATCTGGTCTCCCAAAAAATATAGACTCTTAAAGACCTCTCTCCACTTCCAAGCTAAATTAGCACCCAATTCCACGACAATCTGTACATACTTTGCTGTTCAATTTTCTACATAATAGTTGAATATTATCTGAAAATTATTTTATTTGTGTATATACCTGTTAATTATTTGCTTCTTTTTTTGTGGTACCGGGGATAGAACCCAGGGACGTTCTACCTCCGTGCTACGCCCCCAACCCTATTTTTGTATGCTTTATTTTGAAACCGGGTCTCATGAAGTTGTGGAGGGCCTCACGAGGTAGAGAGAGAGAGAGAGAGAGAGAGAGAGAGAGAGCTGAGGCTGGCCGCGAACCCAAATCCTCGGGTCTCCGCCTCCCAAAGTACTGGGATTACAAGTGTGCACCACCACGCCCGGCCAATTATTTGCTTCTTATTAGACTGTATCTTTGACTATAAGTTTGAAACCAGGGACCTAATCTTTTCTATTTCATTGTTGCAAATTCAGGATTTGTCAAACAAGGAGTGAATTAATAATTTCTTAATAATGAATAATAAATAGCTTACTTTGAATAGCACTAAAGACATACCAACTGAACATCATTTTGCAATTCATGTCTAAGGAAGAAGATCATTGGCTTACTTTTTTATGCTTTTATTGGTGCATTATGAGGTAGGATCGGTGAAATAATCAAGAGGAGGAGACTGAAGAGAAGCCAGAGATATTGGAGAAAAGACATGAGCATAAGCTAGGGGAAATGGTCATTTAAGAAGGGAGTAGCAACAATATATATCCAAAACTAAGATGTTAAATAAGATGAGGATGAAATTGATCATTCATTTTAAAGTGATTTAAGTCATTAAAATGTTAGTGAAAGAAGTTTCTGTGGAATGGGAGTTTGGGGTGGGAGTGGTGGGATAAACCTAGACCCAAGTGAGATGAGGAGAAAATGGAAAAATTAGAGGTAAAATTGTGCATCTGAAGAAAACTTGAGGGAAGCGGAGATCAATTTATTTGTGGTGACAATGTTATTGACACAGTTTGTGTGAGCCCTTTCCCTACTTCCTTCAGGAGAAAATGTCTGAACTTTGGGTTTAATCTCCATATGGTAGAAGAAAATTCAGCCTTTTATGTATATTTTCATCTGAATTCTTTTCTTTGGTTGCATGTAATGTTCTTTGTTTCCCAACATCTGTTTCCTCTTCTTTATTCTTTAATAACAGGCTGAGAGTAATGGAAATCATCCAGGAGCTGACACTGTATTGAAATCAACCTGGAATTGAGACTCCAAAGTCAGCTTTAATATGATCTTGCTGTGTCCCTTTGAAGAAGTTACTTACCTGTAAAACAAGTAAATTTTTAAAACTCTCTAAACGTCCTCCAATTCCCCAAATTCCTTGTGAATATTTTAAGCCTGCACTTTACATACAGGCACAGTGAACAATTGTATTTTTACTTGTGAAATATGGACATAGATAAACAGTTAAACAACCTTCTAGGGAGCTAATTTATTATTAGAAATGCACTTACTTATTATTTGTCTTCTACAAAAAGATGATTAACATATAAAGATGTTATATTTTCCACATAGATTTTAATCTTCTTGAAAGAACTTGAAATTCTATCTTGGTAGACATCACAGTGATATTAAAATGGATTAATACAAATAGAACTAGATAAGGGCATATTGCCTTCTTAAATATATAGTTGACAGAGTATTTTAATATGTACAGGTCTCCCACTTTCTGTATCAGCAATACTATAAAAACTACCATTTCAGTTCCACATACAAGAAAAAAACACAAAGTTATCCTCATGTTCAACTAAAGAATTTATCCCTACTTATGAGTTTCACAATAGGAATGAATTCCCCCTGTTATGAACAAAGGGTTTTTTGAAAGTCCACAAACACACAGACACACAAAAACTTTTTTTTTTATTTTGGCAAGCTGCAATTTAAATTCTCTATCAATGTTTCAAAAATAAGTTTGTCAGTAAGAGAGGAGGAAGACAATATACAACCCACTCTTCCTGATGTTTGCAGTGCTTTCCAAATGATAATTTTGGCACTAGTGCTTTGCTATAGCAAAGAAACAAATAAAAAATCATGTTCAGACAAGGCACTGTTCTGTGAGGTACATGTAATCTCTGAGTGACCAACATAAGGCAGAGACATGTTCACATGAGTATTTTGATACCTAACTCATAGTTTCTCCCCTAGACTCAATGATACTATGTAGATGGTATATTGGTATACTTTAGAATAAAGTATTTTTATTATATTTATGAACATACATGGAATTTCATTCATACAAATTATGAAGAAAATTAGGTACATTTAAAAAAAACAAAGCACCCAAGAAATCTTGCTATGAGAGTAAATATGAATGACATTATCTCTATAGCAACTAAAAAATAACTTTTAGTATACTACTGCTAAAGCAGACTTGTTATGCTTCATTAAGTTACAATGAGAAAAACAAAATGTATTTTGATGAATATCCAGACACGTTACCTAACTTTACCAGCACAAAGAGAAATAAAGCCTATGTAATTTTAATCACTGCCTTGAAACCACATGGGCATTGTTGGAGCACATCTAGGACTAGTACTAACTCTGACTCTTCACTGGGCCCTACTATGTAACACACATCAACCACAATTTACGCACCTAAGTCATGTTATTCTTCAAATTACAAATGTCAGAATACCAGTCCCTTGTATTATGTTCAGTAGGCCTGGGAGGTAACAAAGTCATTTCTTTCTTTTTTTAATATGTTTTTATTAGTGCATTGTAGTCTCACATCACAATGAGTATCAGCTTGGTGCTAACATACATGCACACAGCTCTTAGTGTCCCTCCCCCCCACATGTAGCACTGAGAATGATGTTGGTATAACCTCATATATACACATTGTTTATGATAGTAATTCCATAGATTCACTTCTTTCTTGCCCTTCCCCTTCCTTTGTACCCCTTCCCTTGCACCACTGAAGGTTCTCCATTGTCATTGGAGTCCCTTTTGTGTCCCCACTACTCCCTAAGTTGAGCATATTAATGAAAACATATGTCCCTTCTTTTTTTGTGATTGGCTAATCTCACATAACATAATGTTCTCCAGATCTTTCCATTTTCTTGCAAATGCTGTTATTTTGTTCTTCTTTATTGCTGAGTAGAATTCCATTGTGTGTATTTCCCATAATTTTGTTATCCATTCATCTGTTGATGGACATCTAGGTTGGTTCCATAATTTGGCCACTGTGAATTGTGCTGCTATGAACATGGGTATGGATATATTACTGTTGTTTTCTAGTATCAATCCCTTTGATATGATACCCAGTAGTGGTATAGAAGGATCATATGGTGGATCCATTCCCAGTTTTCTGAGGAATCCCCACACTGATCTCCATAGTGGTTGAACTAGTTTGCAATCCCACCAACAGTGTAGAAGAGTCCCAATTTCCCCACATCCTGGCCAACATTTGTTGTTGTTTGACTTCTTAATGCTTGCCATTCTAATTGGGGTTAGATAAAATCTTAGAGTGGTTTTGATTTGCATCTCCATGATTGCTAATGATGTTGAACATTTTTTCATGTATCTATTGGCCATTTGTATCTCTTCTTTAGTGAAGTGTCTTCTTTTCAGTTGCCCACTTCTTGATCGGATTGTTTGTTTTCTTAGTGTAAAGTCTTTGAAGTTCTTTGTATATCCTAGATATTAGACCTCTGTCAGAGGGATAGCTTGCAAAGATCTTTTCCCATTCCAAAGGCTTTCTCTTTAAGCTCTTTATGATTTCCTTTGATGAGCAGAAGCTTTGTAGTTTAGTGCTATACCACTTATTAATTCTTGTTTTAATTTCCTTTTCTTTGGAGGTCTTGTTCAGGAAGTTTCTACCTGTGCCTATATGATGGAGTGTTGGACCTATGGCTTCTTCTAATAATTTCACAGTCTCTGGTCTAACTTCCAGGTCTTTGATCCATCTCGAGTTGACTCTTGTGCAGAGTGACAGGTAAGGATTCAGCTCCATTTTTCTACAGGTAGATAACCAGTTTTCCCAGCATCATTTGTTGAAAAGACTGTCCTTTCTCCAACGTATGTGTTTGGCACCTTTGTCAAAAATCAATTGGCTATAAGTTTGTGGACTTGTTTCTGTATCTTCTATTCTGTTCCATTAGTCTATGTGTCTGTTTTTGTGCCAATACCATGCTGATTTTATTACTATAGCTCTGTAGTATAATTTGAAGTCAGGAATTGTGATGCCTCCTGCATGGTTCTTATTGCTGAGAATTGCTTTGGCTATTCTGGGTCTTTTGTTTCTCCATATGAAATTAATGACTGATTTTTCTAGCTCTGCAAAAAATGATGTTGGTATTTTGATAGGGATTGCATTGATTCTGTAGATCATTTTTGGCAGGATGGCCATTTTGATAATATTTATTCTGCCTATCCAAGAGCAGGGAAGATCTTTCCATCTTCTAAGATCTTCTTCAATTTCTTTCTTCAGTGATCTATAGTTTTCATTGTAGAGGTCTTTTAACTCTCTGGTTAAGTTTATTCCTAGGTATTTGATTGGTTTTGAAGTTATTGTGAATGGGATTGTTTTCTGGATTTCTTTCTCAGTGGATTCATGGTTGGCGTATATGAAAGCTACTGACTTTTTTAGGTTGATCTTGTATCATGCTACTTTGCTGAATGTGTTAATCAGCTCTAGTAGACTTTTGGTTGAGTTCTTTGGGTCTTCTAGATATAGGATCATATTGTCTGCAAATAAAGATAATTTTAGTTCTTCTTTTCCTATTTGAATTCCTTTGATATCCTTCTCTTGTCTTATTGCTCTGCAAGAGTTTCAAGGACTATGTTGAAAAGGAGTGGTGATAGTGGGCATCCTTGTCTTGTTCCTGATTTTAAGGGGAATTCTGGCAATTTTTCCCCATTCCATATGATGTTGACTTTAGGTTTCTTATATATTGACTTAATGATGTTGAGGTATGTTCCTTCTATTCCGGTTTTCTGTAGAGTTCTTAACATGAATGGGTGTTGAATTTTGTCAAATGCTTTTTCCGCATCTATTGAAATGATCATGTGATTTTTGTTTTTAGTTCAGTTTATGTGGTGGATAACATGTATTGTTTTGCGTATGTTGAACCAGCCTTGCTGTCCTGGGATGAAACCAACTTGGTCATGGTGTACGATTTTCTCAATATGGTTTTGAATGCGCGTGGCTAGTATTTTATTTAGAATTTTTGCATCTATGTTCATTAAAGATATAGGTCTGTAATTTTCTTTCCTTGAGGTATCTTTATTTGTCTTTGGTATTAATGTGATGTTGGCCTCATAAAAAGAGTTTGGAAGAATTCCATCTCTTTCAATTTCATGGAATAGCTTTTGAAGTAATGGTTTTAGTTCATCTGTGAAGGTTTTGTAAAATTTGGCTGGAAAACCATCTAGACCTGGGCTTTTCTTTGAGGGAAGACTTTTTATTGCTGTTTCTATCTCTGTGCTTGCTATTGGTTGATTCAGTTTTTCTGTATCCCCTTGGTTCAATTTAGGTAGGTTGTATGTGTCTAGAAATCTTTTGACCTCTTCCATGTTTTCCATTCTATTGGAATATATGTTTTCAAAGTAGCTTCTTATGATCCTCTGGATTTCTCAACTATCTGTGGTGATATCCCCTTTTTCATTTCTGATTTTGATAATTTGTGTTGATTCTCTCCTTCTTTTGGTTAGGTTAGCTAGTGGTTTGTCAATCTTTTTAATGTTCTCGAAGAACCAGCTTCTTGTTTTGTTGATTCTTTGTATTGTTTTTTTTTATTTTCTATTTCATTAATTTCTGCTCTGATTTTAGTTATCTCCTGCCTTCTACTGGCTTTGGGCTGCGACTGTTCCTGTTTTTCAAGATCCTTGAGGTATGTCATTAGTTTATTTATTTGCATGTTTTCTGTTTTTCTTATGTGGGCACTCAGCGCTATAAATTTTCCTCTTAACACCACTTTCAAGGTGTCCCACAGATTTTGATATGTCGTGTCTCTATTTTCATTTAATTCCAGGAATTTTTTTATTTCTCCCCTTATTTCTTTCCTGATCCAGTCCTCGTTCAGGAGTGTATCGTTCAGTCTCCATGTACTTATGTGATTACTTTTTGTCTTCCTGTTGTTAATTTCCA
>PVJS01005688.1:6785-29153 GCA_004027185.1 Glis glis | reverse complement strand
TTGGTGCTTGCTTTGTGACCCAGTATGTGGTCTATTTTGGAGAATGTTCCATGAGCAGCTGAGAAAAATGTGTATTCAGGTGTTGTTGGTTGAAATAGTCTATATGTGTCTATTAGATCCATTTGGTCTATAGTTTTCTTTAGGTCTGAGCAATCTTTATTCATCTTTTATCCGGAGGATTGATCTAGTGGCATGAGTGGTATGTTGAAGTCTCCCAACATTATTGTGTTTTGGTCTATTTGGGACCTGATATCCCGAAGACTTTGTTTTATGAATGTGGGTGCAGCCACATTTGGGACATAAATGTTTACTATTTTTATATCTTCTTGCTGGATTGTTCCTTTTATTAATAAGAAGTGACCCTCTTTGTCTCTTCTGATGTGTTTTAGCTTAAAGTCTGTTTTGTCTGATATAAGCGTTGCTACCCCCTGCTTGTTTTCGATCTCCGTTTGAATGTATATCTTTTTCCATCCTTTTACCTTTAGCGTATGAGTGTCTTTGGCTAGAAGGTGAATTTCTTGTAGACAGCATATAGCTGGGTTATACTTTTTAATCCACATTGCCAGTCTGTGCCTTTTAATTGGGGAGTTGAGTCAGTCCTTTGACATTCAATGTTATTATAGAGATATGATTTTTGTTTACCATCATTTTGAGTTTTATTTTCTATTTGCTGTGGTGACAAATCTCCTTGTTTAGTTACAAACCTGGTGGAGTTTGACTCTCCTATGGTTCTGAAAATTGTTTGTTTTTCCTTCTTTGTGGTTTATTTCTTTCAGGATTTTCTCCAGTGTTGGCTTGGTCCTCATGAATTCTTTAAATGTTTATCATGGAACATTTTTATTTCTCCATCAATTTTAAATGATAACTGCTGGATATTTCAGTCTTGGTTGAAAGTTGTTTTCTTCCAGGGTCTGGAGTACTTCATACCAATCCTTCCTGGCATTCCTGACTTGAGTTGAGAAGTCTGGGGTGATTTTTATTGTTTTGTCCCTGTATGTCACCCGTTCTTTTGTTCTTGCTACTTTTAGGATTCTTCCTTTGGCCTCTATGTTAGTCATTGTAATTATTACGTGGAGAGGGGAGGTCTTTCTTTGGTCCTGTCTTAACGGTGTTCTATATGTGTATGTCCACATCTTTCTCTATGTTCAGAAAATTCTCTGAAATTATTTCTTTGAAGAGGTTTCTTATACCCTTGGTCTGTGCTTCTAAACCTCTTCAATGCCTTTTATCCTAGATTAGGATGCCGTGCATTGTTATGTATTTCTTGAATGGCCATGGTGTGTTGTTGTAATATCTTCTGTATATCATTGACTGTGTTCTCAGTTTTGAATGAGCTGTCTTCCAGGAGTGATACCCTATTTTCCATGTGGTCGAGCCTACTAGCATTGGTTTCTATTGCAGTCTTTAATTCGTTTATTGATTCCTTCATTTCGTTCAGAGTTTCTTTCTGATTCTTGCTTAGAGCCTCAACTTCCTCATTCATCTCCTATATGCTTACTTTGAGGTTTTCATCATTCTGAAGATCAAAATTCAGACTTCTCCATCTTGCATTTCCTGCAGGTCAGAGTCAGTGAGCTCACTTGTTGATGCATTGTGGGTGTTTCTTGTTTTCTCACTGTTCTTCATTCTTGCATTTTTGGTGTTTTCCATTTTGTGCTTCTGTTGCCTCTGCATCATTTTCCTTTCTGAGTATGAGACCTCTTGATGGCTCCTGTAGTCCCAATTGGGTCAGTATGCTGCAGGCTGTGGATCCCTCTTGTCCGGTTGGCTGGCACGTGGTATTGTGTGTGGAGGGGTACGCAGGGTCCAGAGCTCGGGTGTTGTCACGTGAGGAGCACTTCGAGGCGCAGTGTTGGGTGCGGGCACTGAGGCATGGGTGATGGTGCCAGAAGGTGCCCTGTTTCCGAGGCGCAGGTGCTGGGGGTTGCCCCGGCCCCTAGGGATACACACGTGTCTCGGGCAATGTTGATGGAGGATGCCCGGGCTCTGATGCGCTGTGCTGAGGATTTCGAACGGGCCCGTGGGGGGTGCGGGCTCCAGGTATCGAGTAGGGGTGCCTAAGGGTGCACAGGCTCTTTGGCGTGGCACAGAGGATCGCGCGTGGGTCCCAGGGGGGAGCGTGTGCCCCTAGATCTCAGGTGTCAGTGCCGGGGCATGTCCTGACTCAGAGATAACCCGGAGAGTCGCGCGGGTCTTGGGTGGCGGCGCTGGAGGGTATCTGGGCTCTGAAGCACGGTACAGATGCTCCGGTGTGGAGGAGAGAGGTGCAGACTCTTGGTCTTCGGTGGCTGTGCCGGAGTTCAAGGCAGGGCACAGAAGGCCACCTGGGACGCAGAGGAGGTCACCAGGGTCTGAGGCCAGGCTGGAGGGCCCGGTTATGCGGGGGGGCACACCAAGGCCCGGGGTGGGCGCAGAGACGGCCGGGGGGACACAGGGGAGACACCGAGGTCTGGTACCTGGTGCAGAGGTTGCCGAGGTGACGCCGAGGCTCGGGGCGACGCAGAGGCTGCTGGGGTGACGTGCGGGGACGCCGGAGTCTGGTACTTGGTGCAGAGGCTGCCAAGGTGACGCCTAGGCCTGGGGCAGGCGCAGAGGCTGCCAAGGTGACGCACAGGACTCCAAGGTCTGGTACCTGGTGCAGAGGCCACCAAGGTGATACCGAGGCCTGAGGCAGGTGCACAGGCTGCCGAGGTGATGCCAAGGCCTGGGGCGGGTGAAGAGGCTGCCGGGGTGACATGGGGGAGAATCTGAGGCCTGGGGCAGGCACAGAGGCTGCCAAGGTGATGCGCAGGGACGCCAGGGTCTGGTACCTGGCGCCAGTCATTTCTGATTATAATATGCAGGCAGCTTGGGGGATAGCAATTTACTATCCCAAACTTTTTGCACTGGTCACTATAGTTTACAGAATCCTATTTTATGTACTAGAATGGATTTTGTTTGGAGTAGTCATTTTCAGATCAGTCCAGGTAGCATTTCTAGGGAATGTCACACCTCACACAGGATTCTGTTCCTACAACTTTTATTCAGCACACATATTGTGATGAAGGAGTCAAAACCTTTGTTAGAAAATCTTAGTATGTCATAAGATATATTACATTTACTTTTTTCTGAGTACCAGTGTTTCCACCAAGAAAAGCATTTAACATGTCAGACTCATCTTTTCCCAAAAGCCCAAATTTCAGTTGCTTAAGTCTCTTTCTATAGAAAATGCAAGGTAAAAATAAATATCTTCTATACTTGCCTTCGCTTCACTGTATTAAGTAACCCAATCCTAGCTCTGTTTCAATATTTGATTTTCTCTTACACACTGGGAGGGAAAAAAGTCAAGTATAATGGTATAGTATTGGTTCTATGGAAATGTTAATATTTTGTTTACTACTACAAAATCCTGTCTTGAAAACTAGTCACCAAATGATTATGATGGTGTTAGAAGGTGGAACTGGGGGATGAGTTTATGGTAAGGGTGATATCCTCATTAATGAGATTAGTTCCCACTGAAAGAAGCCTAGAGAGTTACCTTTTCCCTTCCACAAAGTGAGAACATAGCTAGAAGGCACAGTCTGTGAACCAGGTGTTATGGTTATGATCTGTGAACCAGGTGTTATGATCTAGAATGCCCCTCAAAGGCTCATGTGTTGAAGACTTTGTCCCCAATGCAGCATGTTCAGAAGTGAGACTTTTAGGAAGTGATTGGATCATGAGGACTCTGATTTCATCAATGGATTAATGCATTAATGGTTTCATATTGAATGGATTATTGGAAGGCTGTAGGAATTGTAGGAGGTTGGGCCTAGGTATAGGAAGTGGATCACAGAGGTGGGCCCAGGAAAGCTATATTTTGTCTCTGCCACTTCCTTTCTACCTCTCTGTTTCTTAGCTGCCATTAGTTGAGAAGTTTTGCTTTGCCACACCCTCCCCACAATGATGTTCTGCTTCACCACAGTAATTAGGTCAAGGAACAATTGACTGAAACCATAATTCAAAATTAATCTCTCCTTTAAGCTGTTTGTCTCAGGTATTTTGTCACAGTGACTGAAAACTAACACACCAGGGCTCTCACCAGACATGGAATTTTTGGGTGCCTTAATCTGTAACTTCCCAACCCCTAAAACCGCAAGAGATAAATTTCTGTTGATTATAAGTTGCACACTGTTTATGCTATTTGGTTGTAGCACACTCAGAAGACTAAGTGTATGTGTGTATGCAAATCAATCAATCAATCAATCTATCTAGTCTCTCACATACACTCTCTCTCTCTCTCTATATATATATATATGATATATAAGAAAGCATATATATGATATATATATATATATATATATAATCTCTCTCTGTATCTAGATGTATGCATATATGTATATGTGTACGTATGTATGTATGTATGTATGTACACAACTTTTATCTGGGAAAGCTATAGACTTGAATCCTGTCTCTGATAGTTTCAAACTGGATAGTTTACTCAACTTTCTTAGATACTCTAAAATCTTCATTTTCTAATCTATACAACTAGAATACTTAGTTTACACATTATTTCAAGCATTAAATGTAAGAAAACATATGAAACTGTTAACATAGTTCCCAGGACATATAAGGCTGGTTATAACCAGCATTAATTGGTCACAGATTTCATTATGGCATAAACCAATCTAGTAATTGAAAAAAAACAAGTCTCTCATAAGAACACTGAGATAGAGAAATAAGGAAAAAGCTGGGGCCAAAAGCACATCAATCATGGAATGCAGGGAATTTCACTGATATTTTCTATAAGTTAAATGACATTATTTTTGAGTGTTTCATCTGCCTTTCTTCCATATATTATTGCACACATTATTAAAATTTCTGGGAGGGAGAGTATGAGAACCATGTTGACCTCATGGACTCTACAAGGGTCAAGAAGACAAATATGTGACGTGGCAGATCACTGATAACATCTTATGAAGGACACAGGGATGTGAGAATTGCTCTGCAAAGCAAAAGAGGGATATTGCTCCTTTAAAGAAAATGGGCAATAAGGAATGTTTGGAAAGAAGATATCTAGCATATTCATCTCTTATTTGTTTAAAATATACTCACACACAAATATTTATTTATATAGGTAAACTTTTAAATATGACCATTGTTCCCACCTTACATAGTTGCTTTTGTGGGTATACACATGAGGATGAATGTATACACACACACACACACACACACACACACACACACCACACACACCACAGTGATTACCTTATTTCTACATGGTGATAGCCTGAATCTAATGGCAAGTCCTTGGCCCTGGGTGTTGTCCCTCTTTCTTATAGAATGTCATAATATGACATGATAGTCTATAAACTTTGAACATAATGGCAAATGTAGCTACCTAAAATGTACTTTGTATACTTTAGTAGAAGAAATATCAATGGAAGGGAATCTTAGCAAGAAATATGATTAAACATATACCTAGAATATGAAGTGAAGATTTTTTTTCTTCAATTGGACCCAAAGCTATAGTTTTTTCTTTGTCTGTTTGCTTGCTTATTTGTTTTATGTAGTATGGATTGTGAATCAACCCATCTACTAAACCATCGTCTGGTGTGAGACTTCTTCAGAGTCTAGAAAAAAAAATCAATGGATGAACCAACCATTAGGTTCCTTTAGGTTCCACCTACCTTTAGGTTCCACCACTTTCCAATAATACCTCAGGCTAATAACCAAGCCTGTAGCCCGTGGGGCTTTGGAGGATGTGTCCAAACCATAGCATTTGGCCTCTGGCCCCAAGGACTCATGTCCATCTCATAATGCAAAGTACATTAAGCTATCTCCAAGAATCTTCTGCATCTTTACTGTTCCAGCATTACTTAAAAGTCCAAGTCAAAAGTTTCCTCTGACACTCAAGGTAAAATCACCTGGGAACCTCTTAAGGGGAAAAAAAAGAGATGAGAAACTTCTGAGATACAATGACACAGGGTAAATATTTCCATTCTAAAAGAGAGAAATAGAAAAATAATGAGGAATTAGATTGAAGCAGGACTGAAACGCAGCAAGAGAAACATTAAATGCTGCAGCTCCATGTCCAGCAGCCAGGGTACACAATGGTGTGATGTGAACTCCAAAGGGCTCGGGCAGCCCTGCCCCCGTGGCTTGGTGGTTGCAGCTCCCGTGACCCCTTTCTTGGGCTGGCTCTGTTCACTGACTGTAGCTTTCCTCAGCAGGTGTTCAATGTGCCTGGCACTTCTGGGGTCTCCTTGCAGCGTTGGCTTCACTTTCACAGCTTTACATACCAGCTTGTCCGGGGCAGCTTGCTGGGACTTTGACCCTGCCACACTGCCTGGCCCTTCAGGCTTTCCTTTGAAATCTTGGTGGAAACCTGGGTGGCCCCATAACTAGCATTCTGCTTGCCTGCAAAACCAGCTCTATGTGAACACCACCAAGATTTGCCATCGGTGTGATCCCTGGAATTCTCAAAGGCGCCTTTGAAGTGAACTTATACCTTATCCCTTTGTTCCTGTAATGGGTGGAATCTTGTGGATTCCTGAGATGCTCTTAATGCATCTTTCCTATTGTCCCAGGTAAAAAGCACTTGGTTCCTTTCTAACGATGCTAATATCTCTGGCCAATGTATACTTATTGTCAACACAGTCCTTTTCTGGCCAAACTTCAAGTTTTCCAAATTCTTCTGCTCTGTTCTCTTTGCTTGTGGCCTCACTGTAAATTTGGCTAAAAGCAGACAGTAAAACCCACCTGCTGCCTGAGTGCTCTGCCGACTTGAAATTTCCTCTGCCAGATTACTTAATCCATCACCTTTAAAATCAGCCTCCCATAAAGTCTCAGGGCATGGACATAATGTAACCAAGTTCTTTTCCAGAATGTAGCACAAGCAGCCTGTACTGCAATTCCCAAAATAATTCTAATTTTCATCTGAAGCCTCATGAACACAGACATTACTGTCCACATTTCTAGCCACATTCTCATCTTTTGAGCCCTCACTAGAATTGTCCATTAAGCTTGAAGTAGTCTAGGCTTCTCTAGCCTATTCCAAAGGCTTTTTCAAACTCTTCTCGCAAACCAATTCCAATGGCTTTTCCATATCCTCTTAGGTATAATTAAACAATGATCCCATTGTTTAGTACCAAATTTCTGTGTTAGCTATGTTACTGTGACAAAATACCCAAGATGATGAACTTAAAAGGAAGAAAGGTTTATTTTGGCTCCTGGTTTCAGAGGTTTCAGTACATGGTCCCTTGGTCTCATGGCTACTCTGGGCCTGTCATGGCATAGTGCATCATGATGAGAGTGCACCTGCTCACTTCATGGAGGCTGGAAAGCAAAGAGAGAAAGGGAAGAAGGGACCAGGACTCCAGAATCCCCTCTCCAGGCACATGCCCCCAAACACCTAACTTACTTCTACTAGGTCCCACCCCTTAAAAGTTTCATCAGGTCCCAAAAGTGCCATGAAAGGGCAACCAATCCTTTAATTCCTGGGCCTTTCGGGAAACAATTCCAAATCATGTAACATGGGTAAAAAATAAAATCTTAAAACCCATACAATCTTCATCCATACAGTCTTGAAGAAAGAGTTAAAAATATTATGGAGATAAAATATTGGAATCTAAATGTGAAATCATTGCCAACTTCAACCTTTGATTCTGGGATCCATGCATTCTACCCATAGTAGAAACTACCATTAATTGGCATCTGATTTAAATCACATCCTACAGGTTAGTATATCATTACACTGTTCAGTAAAACTGTTTCTGGATATTACAGTAGTAGTAGTAGTAGTAGTAGTAGTAGTAGTAGTAGGGAATCCCAAAGGCATAAGCATGTTGCCCTTGCTTTGCTGTTAAATTTCAAGTTCTGTGAGTGGAGTCTATGTCATGGAAGGAAACAGTATATGTGTGAAAAATGAAGTCAATCTATTTCTAGAACTGTTGGTAGAAACAGTTGGATCACATCACCTCCAGAATAAGGTCTATTTCAGAGAAGAAAATTATCTTCGACTTTCACTGAAAAGGGGCTCAGTGTGGTAACTAGCATCCACGTGTATCTCTTGAAGATGTGATGTAATATAGAGACTGTAAGATTTTACATATTCATTTATTTTCCATTGCTGAAAACATAATTTTTAACCAGAGTAGTCAGGTAGGGTCTAGTGTGTAAAAATCCAGTCAAAGCATCCATCCCTGCCATTTGAGGCACTTTTAAGAGTTTATTGAATATGCATTGGGCTGGACAGCAAGACTATTTAGTTTTCATCCATGGAATAGATCACAATTATCCACTTGATTGGTATCCTCTGATTTGGAGAGAACTTTCTGAGTGTGTGTGTGTGTGTGTGTGTGTGTGTGTGTGTGTGTATCTGTATTTGGTACTTGGGATTGAACCCAGAGATATTCTAACTCTGAACTACACCCCCAGCCCTCACTAAGTTGCTGATGATCTGGCCAAACCTCTAAGCCTCCTGTCTCAGACTCCCAAGTACTGGGATTATAGGCATGGACTACCACACCTGGCCCTGAATAGCTATTCAAAGGAACATGAATAGTCTTATTCTCTGAGTCTATTCCAAAGGGTTCTATTTTATATTTATCCTTTCCTCTGGCAGACAAAATGAGGCTCAGGACAAAAATACACTTTTATACTTTTTTAAAAAATATGGATATTCTAGATAAATCAAATGCCAAGACATTTAAGAGATTGAAATTCTGTAATTGACAGATAACTTGGATCTTTCAGAGTGTGAGGTGGTCAATGTATGTTTTTGAGTTTCTGACTTAAAATTTAAGCACGTAGAAACTAAAAATTTTAGCTAAGTGAATGAGGGTGAGATTTTAGCAGAGCATTCTTAACTGATTATATTTCATTAGCTTCCATGGAGACAGGCTTCCTGATGAATCCCTTTATATAATTGTTAGTGGTATAAAACTTCATAAGGAAGTATTTCCTTCCCAAGCCACACATTAATTTTAGGGGCAAAAAATAGTGAGAAACAACTCAATTGAAGTTTTACTTTCAGGTATAAAAATAAAATCAATCATCCACACTCAGAAAAAATGTCTCAAAAGCACAAAACAAAACTGTATACTTGTTACAAGGTATGGTTAAGAAAAAATAAATAATTAAAGCAGCATAATAACTTGATTTATTTCAAGGCTTTATAGAATTTATTTTTACCATCTTTTTTTACTATATTGGGAATTGAATCCAGGGTCTTACATATGCTAGGAAAGCGCTTACCACTGAGATATATCTCCAGCCCTATTATTAATATTTTAAATAAAATACCAATAAAATTTGTTTAGGATGGATTCTCACTTAATGTTAGAAATATAACATGCATGTAGCATGCATTTGTTGAAAATTAGTAATAAATCTCCATTTGAACTTAATCCATATTCTTGGTTTTAATCACATTAATGCCAGGTTGATAGGAGATTTTAGAATAGTTTAGAGTCTTTCTTAATCCTTAAAGTTGAAAGACTGTTTATATCTTTAAGAGGAGACATTTTCTTCCCACATAGCCAGTGAAAATAAGAACATTTAAAAAAATCAACGAGTGCTTTATATCTCTCAAGGAGGCATTTCTAAAGGTTCCATAAGATCCTTAGTGGGAGAGGATTCTATAACCATCATGAATAAATGTTTATAGTAGAGGGTTGAATAAATTGCAGCAAAACTTAAATCTCTTGAGATCTTTGTCTGAAACCAGATATAGTAGCTTTGTTTTGTTTAGCCATTTGAAGTTCATTTTTCAATGATCCAATATACCCTTGGTGGACTATAAGCTAGTGAGTTCTATTGCTCCGATCAAACCTGCTGGAGTTAACAGGGAAGAGGAAGGCTAAATATGAGCATGACCTGTCCAAAGGGATCCTTGAAGCTTACTTTTGTTTTCACAGTAGGAACTTGGCTATTATCATGCTTGGTGGGGAGTAAAGTAATTTGCAACTACTAAGGCAGGATTTGTCTCTATAAATTAAATGGTTGGAATGAGTCTTTAACATACATCAAATACATTATATATAAACTCAGGAATTTTTTTAAGATTGTGATTAAGCACACAGGAAACACTTTTACAACTCTTCTAATTGAGAATAGACTTTGGAACAATTTCTGCTACTATCAAGTTTCATACCTGAAACTTTAAACACATAGCAATAAGATTTTAAAAATTATTATCAGTAAGCAGATATAACTGAAAATAGAAAAGGAAAAGAGAAAGAAAAATCTTCAGGTACTAGTTGGGAAATCCTAGCTGTGGCAATAAAATGGAAATTGTGGCAATAATATGACTCACAGGGGTATTGGGGATGGGACAGACCTGTGATATTAATGTTTTTGAAGGATCCAGAGTTGTAATTTTAACTTTTGCTATGGCAGAGCTATAGCTAGTCTCCCTGAATAAAACCAGCAACTTGGAAAGCAATGCATGCTCACTGAAATTTCAACTGCTACCTAAATTGTACCTATGAGAAAAACTGGCACCGAGCTATGGCCATTCAAGGGAGTGAGCCCCAGTTTTACAATGCTGTGCAACTGGGTTGAAATTCATTGGTTAGATGGAATGGTTTAATAACTGATGCATATGGAGGAAAAATATGTGAAGTAGCTCAAGGTGTTCATACAACAGGAGATTTTCAAATAAAAAAGATTTTTCTTATTAAGAGATTATAATCTGGAAAAGAAAAAAATAAAACTAGAATGTGAGGACAATGATGTATATAGTTCATGGTGAGAATTCAGTTCTGGACATGCTTTCTGTAAGAATTATCTTAGAACCTACAAAAGTAAACTGTTACTATTAGTATTCTATAAGTGCTTGGAAACAAAAATTCAAAAATGTAAACTGAAATCTGTATAGTGCATAGAAAATGAGAGTTTGCTTTAATTTTCATAATATTTATTAAAATACTCAATACATGTAAAAGCACAATCAATTAGTAAAAGATAAATATAGAGAAATTTGTGCCTTATACTATTAAATTTATTTAACATAAAGAATATATTTTTTATTGTAGGTTTATAATACCATAGAGTCATTTTAAGAAGAAAAGGAAGAGTAGAGGGTTATTTTTGCCTTTGTTCTTCTGCCTCAGATACGTATTGATTAACACAATATCACTTGTGTGATGCATGAATTGAATATTTTTTACATATTTTATGCATATTTAAGCATATTTTTAATGAACAATATATAAAGTACTTCATACAAATCTAAAATGTGTAGTATAAAGATAGGAAAAAGATTAAAGTAAATACATGTCAAGTGAAAAACGAAAGTCCATCCAAACGTGGGAATCAGATCACAGATTAATGGAAGAAATGCACAGGATCCTGGAAAGTTGTAAGAGCATTAAAATGTGAGATGACTGACACTATAAAATGCTCATAACTGTCCTATTTAATAATTTTATCCATACACACTTGAAAATTATTTTATTATATATATATATAGACTTTATAATATGATTTTCATATGACAGATGGGTGTGGTGGGACATGACTGTTGTCTCAGCACTCAGGAGGAATACTTGAGCCCAGGAATTTAAGACCAGCCTGAGCAATATAGAGAGACCCTGCTTACAATGAAACAAAACAAAAAAAAACTATGCATAACCATTTATAACAGATACAGATATGCCTTTATAACAAACAGATAACAAATATACACTAAGGCCAACATTCCCCTAGTCGAGACTTTAAATTCACACTCATCACTTTTACAAAAAGCAATGAATTTTTACTTGTGTGGACCAAATATTTTAATAATGGAACTTGAGAAGGTTAACAAGAATGAGATACTTATATGATCTGCAAATAAAATTAATCTCTCATACCTTGGTTTCATCTATATTGATGACGAAGAAGTCTCTGAATAATTCTTATTTGGAAAATGATACAGGAGGTTTTTTTTGAGAACATAGAAAATGAAATTAGTCAAAGGAGATGATGAAGACATTTTTCTAAATAGTTTCAGCATGTGTCGAGATAGTGAATTCTATTTTATTTTCTTCACTGTCTTGAATGAAATTTCAAATGTCCTTTATTACATCTTTATTCTTGTTACTAGCATTTAGAAATATTAAATTCACCTACTAATTTAATTCAAGTCTCTTAGGATAACATCTATTTTCACCATTTTTTACTTAATGTCATTACTTTATAAACTGTAAACTTATTATTTTACTTACAATTATGTAATTTGTTTTTATTTATATTTTGGATGGTTTTATACTACGATCTTTTTATGTCCTTTAAATACAATTTGCTCCCTTTTTCTCTAAAGAAAAAATGTTCTTGTAGTGTGTTTACTGTTCTAAAATTTCAGTTTAATACCAGAATTCAAAGTGATTAAAAAGAACAAATACCTAAATTAACATATTCTTCAGCATTGTGAATTTACTGTGAGAAAATAATTAAGCCATGAGTGTCATGAATTTCAGCACTATTCATATGATTGAACATTTCTGAATGAACGTCAATGGAAATATTTTTAAATGCATATTTTAAAACTTTCCTTTCATAAAAGATTCATTTAAAGTAAATATTAATTTGCATATTTAGCTATTCCAGAAACATAAAATCTTAAAAAATGCATGTGTTCTAATGTTCATAAAAAATATACTGAGGGATAAATATGTGCTAAATATTTAAAATCGAAGTCCTTACATTTAAATGAAAGTTTAATCCTTTCTTTTTCTTATAACAGACATAAGAATGCTGTAAGTAATGTAAGTTTCTATAATTTAGCTCTTCATGTGTGTTGAAAGTGTATACATTAAACCGGGCATGGTGGCACATGCTTGTAATCCCAGTACTTAGGAGGCTGAGACTGGAGGATGGCAGGCTCAAGGACAGCCTCAGCAAGTAGTGAGACTCTCAGCAACCTAGTGAGACTCTGTTTCAAAATAAAAATAAAATATAGGGCTGGGGGTGTAGCTCAGAGGTAGAATGCCCCTGGGCTCAATCCCCAGTACCACTCACACACAAAAAGAAAGTGTGTACAATAATCCCAAGCACATATAGTTACAGAGGAAAACATTTTATAAATACATTATTTACATAAAGTTGAACTGTAATTGATTTATCAATTGAATATGTGAGCAGTGATTAAACAGAGTTTTATCACAACTAAGTATTAAATATTATCAAACATTTTAATCTATTGACAAATGTTTAACAATGTTTATGAAGATAAATTTCTAAGTGAAGTTGTTAAGAGCATGATTCACATCTGCAAAGTAGGGGGGCAAAATATTTTCCTTATATTAGAAAGAGATTTCACTTTCTAATAAAGTTTTTAGTATAAATTCTCTGTCTTCTCAGAAGGTCATGTCAACATATCAGAGAAAAGAGTAAAATTCTTTAATGGCAACCTAAAAGATGACATTTAAGTTTTTGGTCGTTTGTTTAGAAAATGATGTTTTCCATTTCTGCTATGACTTTCTGATTTTTCAAACATGTACTAATGTTTCTCTCAAATTGGCAGATCACCTGGACATTTTTACATTTTACACAGGGAATTAAGTGGTACATAAAGATTACATAGTTTAGAAAAAGAGTAAAAATATTTTTTATATTAAATTCCTAAATGTTCCATACTTTTAAGCTATGCGTTATTTTTTATTTTTAAGTATACATAAATGTAAATATAACTAAATATGTACTCTCCTACATATTTAGGCTGTTGAAAAAGTGAGTTTTATAACAATCTTAGTATGAACATTGATCAATTATATATTCACCCAAATCACTATCAACTAACCAGTAGAGTAGAATTTGGCATAAGTTTAATTTTAAATTATAGTTAAGAATAATGACAAGCCGGGTGTGCTAACACATGCCTATAATCCTAGTACTTGGGAGGCTGAGACAGGAGGATTATAGGTTCAAGGTCAGCCTTAGCAACCTGCAAGACCCTCAGCAACTTAGTAAGGCCCTGTTTCAAACTAAAAAATAAAATAGGGTTGGGAGTGTAGCTCAGGGTTAGAATGCACCTGGGATCAATCCCTAGTATCAGAAGGAGGAGGAGAGGATGAGGAGGAGGAAGAAGAGGAGGAGGAAGAAGAGGAGGAGGAAGAGGAGGAGGAGGAGGAAGACAAGGAGAAGAAGAAAGCAAAATAATACAAGTTCCCTTAATGAGGAGCAGCTATTACAACTCTTGTTTAGTTACTTCATCTTGCTGGAGACTAGGTCTTCATTCAAATGCAGAATTTTCTTAGGATCTTACTGGTTAGAAAACAGTACTATTTCATTTGATTTAGTAGACTGAATTAATAAGAGGAGATAAAAGAATATTAGGAAAAATAAGGAAAAAACAATAATCAAAAACTTGATTTAGATACAAAGCCTAAGTTTAACAGGATGATGGCAAGGAATGCATTCGATTATATAACATATTCTTTTATCCTTAATGAAAAGGCTCTCCTAACAAAATATTGATGCTGTAAAGTACTTATCTAATTTGCACAGAATACAATCTTTGTACTAGATAATGGTTTTCTTTTTAAAGCGAATGCCTTTGTTTGGCAATTCAAGTATTATTCACATGAAGAATTGGGTCTTTATTTGGAAATTGGGAATAAATGTGAGAAAAAGTTTAATGAATTTGGATAGTAGTCAGGAAGATAAAGTGGAGGAAAATTCAGAGAAAGAAATGAGGGTTGTAGATGGTGAATAAGTTAACTCATTGATGGCTTACAAAGTGACCACCAGAAAATGAAACATAAAGAAGATAGGTGACACAATTTGTAGGAAAATAAAAGTTTGTTTATATATTAATTCTGTTATTTAACTGGTAAGTTTTAAACTGCTAAAGTATATCTTGTGGTAAGCAAATATAATCGGTAGCATATGGTGTATTCATGTTAAAGACACAGAATGAAATCTCTGATAAATAGTACATGATGACATTTCTAGTATGTATACCGACCCTCCTTTTTCTTTTTATTTATTTTTTTACTTTTATTTGTGTATTGTAATTATACATCATACTGAGGTAGAGAGTGATAGTATTGTACATGAGCACAACTCATGGAGTATTTCCCTCTGGGTCCCACCCCCCCTTCCCCTTCCCCTTCCTTGTACATGTCTTTGAGATTGGCATTGGTCTTTTAATATACACACATAGCTTTATTTCAACTGTTACCTTCTTTGAGTCTCTATATACTCTCCTCCCTCCCCTAAATCCCTCCATCACTCCACTGGAATCTCTGCTTCTCTATCTGAGGTTACCCTTTTGTTTCCCAATTTTTCAATAGCTTCCATATATGAGAAAAGCATACAACTATTCATTTTTTGAGACTGGATAATCTCTTTTAGCATAATATTCTCAAGTTCCATCCATTTTTTAACTTTTTATGTTCATTTATTAGTGCATTGTAAATTATAATTATACATTTTGATATATGTCAGGGTATGAACATCATACATAAGTTCCATCCATTTTTCTGTAAATGACATAACTTTGTTCTTCTTTATGGCCGATCAAGGTTCCATTGGCAACTCTCCTTTTTCAATTGTGTCTTAACTTCCCTTTCATAAATGCATAAATGCTATAGCTATTGCTACCAGAAAGAACTGATATCAGTGGAATGTTATCTCTTTTACACAGTATATTATTTTTAGGAGAATATAAAAATGATTTTCCCAATTAAAGCTACTCAAGGCATGTCTATTATTTGTTTGTATATTTTATAAATTCGTAAATTGTAAAATTGCTTAAAATATTTTTATTTTGTTGTGATTCCTAATCAGATTCATTGTATATGCTACTAGCCTTGAGAATAAGGTTAATCCGAAGTACAATGGTGAATTCTTGGTAAGTTCTTCCTTCATTTTCAACATGACTAGAATTGGTTTTAGTCATTAATGTTGCAACAGAGGAAACTGTTATATGTTCAAGATGCAGTAGTTTTAAGAGTTTGATATCTTTGAATGACGCTTTTTACGAACCTAAATCAGTCAAACAATCAGAATGTGTGAAATGCATATCCAGGCTGTACCTAGTGATGTCTGTGCCTCTCTTGTCATTGTTGGTCAGAGGTAAATAATAGGACATGGGGAAATTGCTGTAATCATTTCTGAGGTTGTGATGTGGCACATTTACAGGTCTGCATGAACAGTTGGATGCTTTCTCGGTTCATCATTCATGAGTTGTTTCACAGCCTTGTCAACAGTTATTCCTCTAAGGAGCAATCATCCACATCTTGCAATCCTGGAGGACTACAAAGTCATCTTGAACTAGCAGTTAGATTGACGCTGCTTACTTGAGCCTCAAAATGGCACATGTGTTATGATATAACACAACAGTTGCCAGACAGAAACAGGGTCCAGTAGTGACTGGGAAGCTCCAAGTGTTTGTCATAGTAGTGATCTTGAATTTAAGCACTTGCCTTATGTTTTTTTCCTGCATTGTTTGAATATTAATGTCTTCCATGGGGCACAAAAGACATCTTAATGAGTTAAACGGAAGGGATATTCCAATGTTCTTGAACTGACAAGCTAGAGACTGAGATGGGCTCTTGGCAGATGACCGTTTTTTAAAGGGAATATGATAGCCTCTGGAGATACTGATCAGGACAGATAGATGTTTCTTCAGGGCTCTTTGAATGCTAGAAATTTATTATATGAATCTATTAGAATATATTTTGTCTGTTCCTTAAATATGGAACAAAAAAGTGTCCTTGATTTGAGGAGGAAAACTTTAAAAATTCATGCCAATGTGAAATAGGTGATTTGGACATTTTGCTGATACTCTGGAAATATTTGTCTGGAAAGGAGCACTTTCCTTGTTTCTAACTTGATAGGTTGAACCAGTGACTTTGATTAAGCAACATGGGATATTAATTGAGGGACCATAATTTCAAGCTGAGATTTAATTGCAATTAAAGGGCTGTGTACCCTTTCTTTCTCATATGTATGTGTATTTTGTTAATGTTGACTTTTAAAATTTTGATTCACATAAAATAGAAGAATTATCACCTAATACTGATGGCACAAGAAAGAAGAGTAATGGAAAGTTTGCTTTCATATTAATGGCTTTATGACTGTACCTCAGCAATAAAGCTCTGTCATTTTTACAAAAAAGCAGTTGTTATTTTTATTTTAATTGATACATAATATTTTACTTATATATGGAATGCAGTATTATAACTCAATGCACATATACAATGTGTAATGATCAAATCAGGATAATTAGCATTGTTTCTCCCCAAATTTTATCATTTATATGTATTGGGAACCTTCATACTCTAATTATTTTGAAATGTATAATGAATTGTTATAGTCAATAGTTACTCTATTGGGTTGTATAACATTAGAACTATTTTACCTGCTCGTATTATGTTTTGGTATCCAATGTCCACGTTCTCACTATCTCTCTTCTCTCCTACAATTCCTGGTCCCTAGTTACGTTATTCCATTCTCTGCTTCTATGTGATCAACTCTTTAAGCTTTCACGAATGAGAAGGAACATGTGGTATTTGTCTTTCTGTGCTTACTTATTTCATTTAACATAATGTCCTCCGATTCCATTCACGTTGCCACAAATAGCAGGATTTTGTTCTTTTTCATTACAATGATTTTCCAGTGTGTATAAACAGCATATTTTCTAATCCATTTTTCCATCAATGGACATCTTGGTTGATTCCATATTATCACAATTGTGAATAGTGCTTCAAAAAACATGGGCATACAGGTATCTCTTTGATACAGGGTTTTATTTCATTTAGATATATATCCAGTAGTAGGATTTCTGGATCATATGGTAGTTTTATCTTTGATTTTTGGAGGAATCTCCATACTATTTCCTTTGGTGGCTGTACCAATCTCTATTCCCACCCACAGTATGTATGAGTTTTCTATTCTCTACATCCTAGCCAGCATTTGTTAATTTTTGCCTCTTTTATAATAGCCATTCTAACTGCAATGAGATAATAACTCATTGTGGTTTTTTAATTTTTATTACCTTGATTATTAGTGATGCTAGAATTTACTCATATCTTTGTTGCCTTTTGTACACCTTTTGAGAAATATCTGTTCCAATCATTTGCCCATTTTAAAATTGAATTGTTTTTTTTTTTGGCTGTTGAGTTATTTGAGTTGGTCATGTATTCTGGGTATTAACCTCTCATCATATGAGCACCTAGCAAATATTTTCTTTCATTCTATAGGTTGTCTCAACTCTGTGATTTGTTATTTGCTGTGCAAAAGCCTCTTAGTTTGATATAATTAATTTTGTGTGCTTTTGCTCCTTTTAACTGTGCTTTTCGGGTATTATCCAAAAGGTCTTTGTCCATTGTAATGTTTTGGAATATTTCCCTATATTTTCTTCCAATAGCTTTAATAGTTTTCAGGACTTATATTTAGATTTTGATCTATTTTGAGTCTAATCTTGTATATGGTGAGAAGTAGGAGTCTAGTTTCATTCTTTTGTTTATGAATATCCTCAGATTGAGGGATAGGTACTTCGGTTTCTCAGGTCTTGGAGTCAGAGTCCCCATGTTTCTGAGCCACCTGTTCCATGCAGTACATGCACTGAAGTTGTGGTTACTGGCACTTCTAGGTCTAATTGGGATCCTGAAGCTGCAGTCTTTGGTGCAAGTGTAGTGGAATGAGTTGGTGGAGGTGGGCAGGGATGGAGCTATGCACAGGCTTCTGTCCCCTGTGTCAGTATGGATTTCAACTGTGGTTCATTTCTCAACATTGAGCAATGCTACAGCATCCTGGACTCTAGGGGTTGGGGAGGTGGCAACATGAGTTTCTTCTCTGAAGCAAAGCTCCTGTGTGGATGTAAGGTTGCTTCCCTGCATGAGCTACTATCCTATGATGGCTGTGGAATTCTCCTGCAGTTAGGATTGCTGGTGTCCATGGCGATGGGGCACTCCTGTATGCTCTTTCCACCAAAATGAGGAGTCTCCACAGTAAGGAGCTGGTGTGTCTTCTTCTGTGTATTCTGACATCACAGTGTCCATCTCTTACACGTTTCCCCTTTCTCCATTGCTGATTTCCAGTGCACACTCTCTGTCTCTCTCTGTCTCTCTCTTTCTGCCACTCACCTCAAAATTCAGATATTCATCTGCCATTTTGGTTCCTTTGGGAGAAAAAGCAAGTGCTGGAAACCTCTATTCAGTCATCTTGGAATAAATGCCCTATTAATAGCTGTTGCTAATATCAATAGATTTTGTCTTTTGTTAATTCTAGAATAACCCTGTATTGTTTGTTATATTAAAATATATAATAATCCACTCATCTGTTGATGGACATCTAGGTTGGTTCCATAATTTGGCCACTGTGAATTGTGCTGCTATGAACATGGGTATGCATATATTACTGTTGTTTTCTAGTTTCAATCCCTTTGGTATGATACCCAATAGTGGTATAGACGGATCATATGGTGGATCCATTCCCAGTTTTCTGAGGAATCTCCACACTGATCTCCATAGTGCTTGCACTAGTTTGCAATCCCACCAACAGTGTAGAAGAGTCCCAATTTCCCCACATCCTCGCCAACATTTGTTGTTGTTTGACTTCTTAATGCTTGCCATTCTAATTGGGGTTAGATGAAATCTTAGAGTAGTTTTGATTTGCATCTCCCTGATTGCTAATGATGTTGAACATTTTTTCATGTATCTATTGGCCATTTGTGTCTCTTCTTTCATTAAGTGTTTATTCATTTCAGTTGGAATTCTACTCAGCAATAAAGAAGAACAAAATAACATCATTTGCAAGAAAATGGAAGGATCTGGAGAACATTATGTTAAGCAAGATCAGCCAATCACAAAAAAAGAAGGAACATATGTTTTCATTAATATGTGCAACCTAGGGAGTAGTGGGGACACACAAGGGACTCCAGTTGATAATGGAGAACCCTCAGAGGGGCAAGGAAAGTGGTACAAGGAAAGGGGAAGGTCAAGAAAGAAGTGAATCAGTGGAATTACTATCATAAACAATGTGTACATGTGAAAATATAGCATCATCATTCTCGGTACTTCATATGGGTGGGGGGAGGCGGGAGGGACACTAAGAGCTGTGTGCATGTGATGTGAGACTACAATGCACCAATAAAAGCATGTTTAAAAAATATAATAGATTTATAAGTTAAAAAGATTAATAAAAGCAAATATCAGATATGATATGCAGGTAAGAATATAAAACCACAACCATTATGGCTACTTCATTTTTCCCCACCTCATTACTATGTCTCTCATTGCAGGAGGAACTAATTTCCTGACTTTTTTAATTTATATTTTTATTTGTATGGTATATGTGTATAATTATTATGTATGCTTCTTACATAATGCATTAATTATACTTTTTTAAGTTTTTAAAAGTGCTTTATATTCTATGTACTTTTATATTATTAATCATTGAAAATTGTTTCCAAATTTATTTCTTGCTATTAGTATGAATTCTTTCATTTATTGACATAATATATCATATGACTTATGATTTTTATGTATTCTATATTTTTGGATAATTTGCAGGTTTGGCTAATATAAATAATGATTCTCTGAATATTCTTGTACATGTTCTCTAGTGCATATTTGCTGAAGTTTGTTCAGAGCTAAGAGAATTTGCTGATTTAAGAACTCGCATGTTGACTGCACAAGCCAGTTTTCTATTAATACTACAAAATACCTGATGTACTTAACATTGAAAATAAATGGTTTATTTGGACTCACAATTTTAGAGGTTTCAGCTCATGATTTACTGGCATTATTGTTGGGGGGGTCTGTCACAGGCTAAAGCATAAGGCAGAGAAAAACCACTTACATCATGAGCCAGGGAGCAAAAAAAGAGGAAGCAACCTGACTCCCACAATTCCCTATAAAGGCATACTCCCAATAACCAAAAGACCTCCTATACAATCTCGCCTCTCAAAGGCTTCACCCCCACCATACTGTCATGCTGCACAATGCTTTTAAAACGTGGACCTTAAGGAGATGTTCAACATCCAAACCACTGCATTTTCACCCTGGCCCCAAAGGTTCTTGTCCATTTCACAATTCAGAATACATTCATTCCATCCCAGAGTCCCCGAAGTCTTAACTGTTTCATCATTGCTCAAAAGTCCAATCCAAAGTCTGCTATGAGATTCAAGGAAAACTCAACTATAAGCCCAGGTAGGAAATGACAAACATAATAAAAATGTATATATTTCCAAGATACAATGGCAGGACAGACACTGGGTAAACATTCTTATTACAAAAAAAGGAGAAATAAAGGAATGGAGAGAATAGATCAATTCAAAGCATGACCAAAACCCAGTAGGGCAAGTATTAAATCCCGAAATCCCATGCCTATTATCTGAAGCACAATTGGTAGGAGGTGGGCTTCCAAGGACTTGGGTGGCTCATCCTGCTTGGCTTTGCTGGTGGCATTCTACTTGGCAACTCTTTTATATAGGCTTTTCGTGCTACCTAATACTTCCCTTAGCAGGGGTTGGACCTCTGTCTTCCTGGGGTCTCTATGCAGCCTCAGTTCCACTCACACAGCTATCTGCACACTGCCCTATGAGAGACTACTTGCAGGGACTCCAAACTTGAAACACACTGCACGGTCTCTTAGACTTTCCTTTAAAATCTTAGTGCAAGCTGCTTTGGGTCATAACTCTTTTATTATGCATAGCTGCAAAATTAGCATCATGTGGTTGATTCCAATGTCTGCTACTAGTGTGAGCTATCCCTGGTCTTATAGCAGCCTTTCAGTGCCTTTGATTACTTGAGAGACTGAAATAGGAGGATCTCAGTTTCAAGACTAGCCTCAGCAGTTAGGGAGACCCTGTTTCAAAATAGTAGACTAAGAAAGGGCTAGGGTTCAATTTGAAGGTAGAATGTTTTTTCCCAAGTTGAATCCCCAGTACCACACACACAAAACAAAACCAACAAAATGCCACCATGTTGTACACCTTAAATAATTATGGTATTTTATTGGTCAATCATATATCAATAAAGTTGGAAAAAGTATATGCAATCTATGTTTTCCTTTTTTTATTTTTTTGTGGTACTGGGTATTGAACCCAGGGGCATTCTACCTCTGAGCTATACCTCCAGCCCTATTTTATTGTTATTTGGAAACAGGGTCTCACTAAGTTGCTGAGACTTGCCTTGAACCTGCGATCCTCCTGTCTCAGTCTCCCAGGTACTGGGATTACAGGTATGCATGGGCCAACATGGCTGGCTCAATCTATGTTTTTTTAAAAAAATAGAATCCCGCCGGGCGTGGTGGCGCACGCTTGTAATCCCAGTACTTTGGGAGGCGGAGACCGGAGGATCCAGGTTCTCGGCCAGCCTCAGCTCTCTCTTTCTCTCTCTCCCTGTCTCTCTCTCTCTCTCTCTCTCTCTCTCTCTCTCTCTCTACTTAGTGAGGCCCTCCACAACTTCATGA
>PVJS01005687.1:52500-63118 GCA_004027185.1 Glis glis | reverse complement strand
ACGAAGTTGCGGAGGGCCTCACTAAGTAGAGAGAGAGAGAAAGAGAGAGAGAGAGACAGGGAGAGAGAGAGAGCTGAGGCTGGCCGCGAACCCGGATCCTCCGGTCTCTGCCTCCCAAAGTACTGGGATTACAAACGTGCGCCACCACACCCGGCTGATTGATAATTTTATCAGGAAGCCTAAGAAAGAGAAGGCATTCTATTATCAAAGGGTACAAAGGTGATAGTGACTGAGAAAGCCTGGCATATTTCTTGGACAATGAGTAAAGGGTAGAATATGATTTTTTTTTGTGTGTGTGTGTGTGTGTGTAGTACTGGAGGTTGAGCCCAGGGGCATTCTACCTCCAAGCCACACACCCCCAACCCTATTATTTTATTATTTTTTATTATTATTTTATTATTATTTTATTTTGAAACAGCTACGTTGCTGAGGCTGGCTTCAAACCTGCGATCCTCCTGTCTCAGCCTCTCAAGTACTGGGATTATAGGTATGTGTCACCATGCCTGGCTCTAGAACATGATCTTAAAAGATGGAGCCAAGTAAGCTATATTAAAAGAGCTGGGCATGATGGCATACACTTGTAATCCCAGTACGTGGAAGGCTGAGACAGGAGGATCGCAGGTTGGAGGACAGCCTCAGCAAGTAGTGAGACTCATCAACCTAGCAAGACCCTGTTTCAAAATAAAAATAAAAGCCAGGCGTGGTGGCGCACGCTTGTAATCCCAGTACTTAGGAGGCGGAGACCGGAGGATCCGGGTTCGCAGCCAGCCTCAGCTACTTAGGCCCTCTGCAACTTCGTGAGACCCGGTTTCGAAATAAAGGATAAAAAATAGGGCCGGGGGTGTAGCTCAGAGGTAGAATGCCCCTGGGTTCAATCCCCAGTACCACAAAAATAAAATAAAATAATAAAATAATAAAATAAAATAAATAAAATAAAATAAAATATAAAATAATAAAATAAAATAATAATAAAATTAAATAAAGTAAATAAAATAATAGAATAAAATAAAATAATAAAATAAAATTTAAAAAATAAAATAAAATAGGGCTGGGGGTGTAGCTCGGAGGTAGAATGCCCCTGGGCTCAATCCCCAGTACCACACACACACACACACACCAAAAAAGTAAGTTATATTAATAGTGTATCTTATGATGAGTCAACTTTGGTAAATATTTTTAAATAACTTACATGAATAGATAAAAGGAGAAATCAATTTGCAGAAAAAGTGTCTGAAAAAAAAATTCAGTACTTTTTCCTTGGTAATGAAAATCTTTAGAAGTTTAGCTATATTTGTTAACTTAAAGATGGCTAACACCAGAAACCAGTAACATCTTAGTGAATGGTGAAACATCTCGTATGTTGCCATTTAAACTGTAATAAGATAAAGAATCTCCAGACTCACCAACAGTATCTAGCATTTTTGCAGGGGTGATAGCCACTGCAGTAATACAGGAAAAAGTAATGAAATATAAAGTTGTAGAGGAAAAAAGAAAGTATGAATTTGTCTCAGTTTGAATGAGTTGAATTAGTTACTTTGAAGAACAAGACAACTGTTGATTTGATATTCAGCATGTTGCCTGCTAAAATATGTGTATAATTTTTACACATATACATATGTATTCCATTCAGTCATGCATATGAGATCATATAAATTATGAAGCCTATTGCTGAGTGGTAGATAAGTAGGTAATTTTCTTATTTAGTTTTTTAGGTGTCTTTCCAATGGGAAAATACTGCTCTAAAGTTTAAAGCAAGAAATATATATATATATATACATATATATATATATATATATATACACTTCTGATTTAAAGTATTACTGTGATAACTTCTGGAAGGTGTATAAGGTCGAGAATGAAGGCATTAATAGGCTGGGTGCGGTGGCGCATGCCTGGGAGGCTGAGACAGGAGGATCGCAGGTTCAAGGACAGCCTCAACAAGTAGTGAAACTCTCATCAGCCTAGTGACACCCTTTTCAAAGTAAAAAATAAAATCAGTCTGGGGGTATAGCTCAGAGGTACAATGCCCCTGGGTTCAATCCACAGTAACACACACACACACACACACACACACACACACACATTGTCCCTATGTGGAAAATAAAGGTAATTGAGACATTAAGAATAACTTCTTGCCCTCTCTTCCTTTCACTGAATTCATCAAACATTTGAGTGCTGTGTGCAAGGCATCCTGCCAGTAGCCAAATACAAAGCTGAATAAGATACCTTTTCGTCTTCAGTGTGCTCAGTGTAGTAAGAATACAGTCCTGCCCACGGTTTTAAATCAAATGTGTTCAGTCTTATGAGTTCCTTTTATGTAGGCAAATAGAATAAGGCAATTCAGGTAGTTAGGACATCCAGCACAATCACAGTTAATTTTGGGGAGACAGTATGGCATACGTAGGGAACAATAAACAGTTTAATACTGAACCAAAAACTGAAACATGAGTAATGCCAGGGCTGGGAAGAGGCAAGAATCAGATGATAAAGGTCATATTTAATGCTAAGGAACTTAGGCTTGATCCTGTAAGTGATAGAGAACCAGTGAGAACTAGAGTGTTCATATTTCTGCTTTAGAATTGAAAATGATATGTAATGACATAGAAAAATTATTTTCTTTTTCTTTTCTTTCTTTTTTTTTTTTTTTGCAATACTGGGGATTGAACCCAGGGGCATTCTACCTCCGAGCTAAACCCCCAGTCCTATCTTTTATTCTTTATTTTGAAACAGGGTCTCACTAAGTTGCGCAAGGCCTCACTAAGTAGCTGAGGCTGGCCACAGACCCAGATCCTCCTGTCTCAGCCTCCCAAGTACTGGGATTACAAGCGTGTGCCACCACAGCCAGCAAAATAAAATGTTTTAATAACTTGTTAATACCAAAATCAAAATAGTTATAAAATACTGTTGTAGAACAGTATGAATAGCATGATCTCATTTTGGTAAAAATAAGTGTAAAGTTGGTCCTCTGGATCAACTACTTTTACCTCCTCAGATTCAATCAATGGCTAAAAATAATTGCATCGGTACTGAACATACACAGACTTTTTTCCTTGTTATTCTGTAAACAATACAGTATAACAACTATTTAATAGCATTTACATTTTATTAAGTATTATTAGTAATCTGGAGATGATTTTTAAAGCATATAGACGGAAAGTTATGTAGGTTATAAGCAAATACCATTATGTATGCCCTTTTATGGAAGAGACTTGGGTCACCTTGGATTTTGGTGTGTATGAGTGGGGTGGGGTGCAGGTCCTAGAACCAATTCCCCAAGGAATGACCATGTACATAGAGATTTTCTCAAAGTTACAGGTGCTTTTTTTTTTAATGACCAGCTTTATTGAGATATAGGCTACATATACTTTAAATGAGTGTGTACTATAATTCACTGTATTTTTAACATATGTATATACCTGTGAAATCTACCACCTCCATCAAGTTACAGAAGCATCCATCACTCCACAAAGCTCCCTTGTGGCCCTTTTGTATCTGACTTCTTGGGCTCAGTTTAGTGATTTTGAGATTCATCCATGTTGTGGATGTAGCCATAGTTAGTAACTGTTTCCACCTACACACCTGGCACTGACCCAGGGCCTCGGGCATGCTAGGTAAGCACCTCTACTGCTGAGCTAAAATCCTAGCCCCAATAGTTGTAACTTCTTGCTGAGTAGTATTACATTGTAGTATTGTAGTATTACATGTAGGACAATTTGTTTAGCTACTTACCTATTGATGGCTATTTGGATTGTTTCCTGTTTATGGTTCTGTCAGGTGGGTAGTGGTATCTGGTCTTAATTTTAATTTTAATTTTCATGATGACATATTTCCCTGTCTTTTTTTGTGAAACTTCTTGTCAAATCATTTTCTCATTGTAAAAATCAGATTGTTAGTCTTACTGCATTCTAAGAGTTCTTCATATATTCTAAATACAAGTCCTTTGTCAGATATATATATATGTGTCAAAGTGAATGTTTTGATAAAAACAAGTATGAAAATAAAGGAAGGATATATTAAGGTGATTATCCCTAGATATAATTAAATTCCTTCCTTTTGTTTCTGTTCTTTTGGTTATATTTTTTTGATTATACACATTTAACATATACCATTTTGATAATTTAAAGACCTTTTGTGTGTGTGTGTGTGTGTGTGTGTGTGTGTGTGTGTGTGTGTGGTACTGGAGATTGAACCCAGGGGCATTCTACCTCTGAGCTACACCCCCAGCCCTATTTTTTATTCTTTATTTTGAAACAGGATCTTACTAAGTTGCGGAGGGCCTCACTAAGTAGCTGAGGCTGGCCACAAACCCGGATCCTCCTATCTCAGCCCCCAAGTACTGGGATTACAAGCGTGCACTACCACGCCTGGCTTGAAAAACCATTTTAAAAGTAAGAAAGAAGCTTGCCTCTAAAGAAAAATAAGAAGTAGTATAGGTATAGATGAGTACAAGACTAGGAAAGAATATTTTTAAAGATGGACAATTTTATAGGCCATTGAAAGGAGTTAGTAGCATATAAGGACAGACTTTTAATTCCTTAGGCATTTTTAGAAGTGACTGATGATATGTGTTGACACTAGAATAGGTCACATGTGGGCTTGTAGGGGAAGGGAGGCTGGGCATGGTGGTGCACACCTGAAATCCCAGTACTTGAGAGGCTGAGACAGGAGGATCACAGGTTCAAGGCCAGCCTCAGCAACTTAGCAAGTCTCAGCAACTTAGCGAGACCCTGTTTCCCAATAAAATAGGGCTGGAGGTATAACTCAGAGGTAGATTGCCGCTGGGTTCAGTCCTCAGCATCACAAAGAAGGGTTGGGGGAGGGAATAAGTACTTATAGAAATTCTAAATTTCTTTAGAATAGAAGATATGAGAGATGTTTAAGAATTGATCTAAAGCTGGTGGCGCATACCTGTAATCCTAGCACTTGGGAGGCTGAGACAGGAGGATTGCAGGCTCAAGGACAGCCTCAGCAACCTAGCGAGACCCTGTTTCAGAAAAAAAAAAAGCTAATTTAAACGTAGAAATAGGAAAAATGTCTAAGTACAGAAAATTGAGTTGACTTACATCTTGGTGTACCCTTGTGAATTTTTTTTTTTTTTTTGTGGTATTGGGGATGGAACCCATGGGGCATTCTACCTCCAAGCTACACCTCCAGCCCAATTTTTTATTCTTTATTTTGAAACAGGGTCTCACTAAGTTGCAGAGAGCCTCACTAAGTAGCTGAGGCTGGCCACGAACCTGGATCCTCCAGTCTCAGCCTCCCAAGTACTGGGATTACAAGCATGTGCTACCATGCCCGCCTTACCCTTGCGAATGTTCAATACAAAATTTTCTTTCCCCCTTGGAGTTGCTTCCTCCAGCAATCAAAAGTATGGTCAGAGACTATACATTTCCTTTTAAATTAATGTAGATTTGGCAAAGTTTAAAAAGGAAAACAACCTGGTTTTTTAAAATATACTTTTATTGGTGCACTTTAATTATACATTATAGCGAGGTTCGAAGTGGTACAAACATATAAGCACACGTCACTTGGTGAATTTCCCTCCATATCCCACTCTGCTCCCCCTTCCTCTCTCCTAGTACCGTTAGTGAGGTTGGTAGTGATACCTTCATATGTGGACATAGCATCATTTGAACTGTTTCCTTCCTCCTTTCCATCTCCCTCCCCCAATCCTCTTTCACTATTCTACTGGTTTCTCTCCTTATTTATCTGAAATTCCTTTTGTTTCATATTTTCTCTTCAGCTTCCACATATGAGAAAAAACATGACTCTCTGAGACTGGCTGATCTCACTTAGCACGATATTCTGTAGTTGCATCCATTTTCCTGCAAATGACATAATTTTATTCTTCTTAATGGCAAGTAAAATCCCATTGTGTATATGCCATATTTTCTTTATCTATTCATAAACAGACATAGACAGACACCTAGATTGGTTCCATAATTTGACTATTGAAAACACCTTATTTATTTATTTATTTATTTATTTATTTATTTATTTATTTATTTATGTGGTACTGGGATTGAACCCAGAGGCATTCTACCTTCGAGCTACACTGCCAGCTTGATTTTATTTCTTATTTGGAAACAGGATCTCGCTAGATTGATGAGAGTCTCACTACTTGCTGAGGCTGTCCTCGAAGCTGTGATCCTCCCATGTCAGCCTCCCAAGTACTGGGATTACAGGTCTGCATCACCACGCCCGGCTGAAAACACCCTATTTTAAAAATGAGCTTTTAGTTACCCATAGTTTCAGATCATGGCCGTTGTCCATTAGTAAGATTTTAAGGGCATTAAGATAATATTTACTATGCTATCCTGTTTGTACCCATAGAAGTCTACTATTAGAAACACATTTTTCTAGGTACCAAAACCAGAGGACAAACTAGTTTTGGTGCTAATATTGCTTTGATACACTTTGGGCAAAATTAATTAATCCCAAAATTATCTTCTCTTAAGTCTGATGGGAAATTATTGATAAAATAGCCATATAAGGTACAGAACTACTGGGTTCCTGTTTTAACCATGAGTTACTTGTATTTAAAAATTCTAACGGCATGGTGGCTCATGCTAGTAATACCACTACTTGGGAGACTGAGACAGGAGGATTGTAGGGTTGAGGCCAGCCTCAGCAATTTAGCGAGACCCTATTTAAAAAGAAAAAAAAAGCCGGGCATGGTGGCGCACGCTTGTAATCCCAGTACTTTGGGAGGCGGAGACCGGAGGATCCGGGTTCACGGCCAACCTCAGCGCGCACTCTCTCTCTCTCCTCTCTCTCTCTCTCTCTCTTTCTCTCTACCTAGTGAGGCCCTCCACAACTTCGTGAGACCCGGTTTCAAAAATAAAGCATAAAAAAAATAGGGGCCGGGGGTGTAGCGCGGAGGTAGAACGCCCCTGCGTTCAATCCCCAGTACCACAAAAAAAAAAAAAGAAAAAGAAAAAGAAAAAGAAAAAAAAAAAACCACACACACACAAAAGGAAGGAAAAGGGCTGGGGTTTAGCTCGGAGGTCGAACGCTCCTGGGTTCAATCCCCAGTACCAAACAAACAAACAAACAAATAAATAAATAAATAAATAAATAAATAAATAGAAATTCTCTAGGTGGATTTGCTTCTGTATGATTTCATTAATAGTGATGATTTTGGTTTTGTTATCACATTATTACAAAATAGTGTTTTGAGTAGGTAATTGGGTTTGGGAATAGAAAAGGGGAAAAATTGGAGGTATTGATAATAAGAGCGCTCAGTGTAATCTTTGAGGAAAAGTAGTGTACAGCCAGGCATGATCATATATATCTGTAATCCTATATATCTGTAATACTGGGCCTGTAATCCCCAGTATTTAGGAGATTGGAAGAGGAGGATCACAAGTTAAAGACCAGCTTCAGCAACTTAAACTCTGTTTCAAAATAAAAGGGCTGGGAGTATAGCTCGGAGGTAGAATGCCCCTGGATTCAACCAACAGTATCCCTCAAAAAAAAGGGAGTGTAAAGAGGAAAATTTGTATTTTAAATATTTATGGTAGAAAAAGAAAAGATTGAAATTAAATGAACTGAATTTCTAACTCAAATAACTGAGAAGGGAAATAAACTAAAGTAGAAGGGAGGAATTGGATTAGGGCTGGGGATGTGATTTGGTAGAGCACTTGCCTAGCATGCACAAGGCACTGTGTTCAATCTCCTTCACCCCCCCCCCCACAAAAAGTGTAAATTATTTAAATGGAAGGAACAATAGATTTCATAACATTAAAAGCTACTGCTTTGAAAAGAACAAGAAAATAAACTTTTTATAAATCAGATGGATTTTGTAAAAAGCCAACCAAATAGCATTAAGAAGGAAAGGAGTAGCATGAATGCAGACACCGATTGAGGCTATCTTGTAGGTCTCTGAACAACCTTAAATGGCAGATGCCATCCCACAGATAAGGAAACAAAAAAATAAAATAAACATCATAACCATGGGAACTTATCCTAGCGATGCAGTGATTGTCCAACTTTGGGAAAAATTTTAATGCAGTTCACTATATTGTGTTATTCTGTTGTGCTTATATAAATTTATCTTGTTAGTCTATAATTCTTTCAGTTGTCATCTTGGATTTTAAATATAGTTACATATATGAGTATAAAACAAAAGCAAGATAACCGTTAGAACAGTTTTTCTTCTTATATAATCATGGTTAGTATATTTTATAGTATGTTAGGAATAACTTTCAAGGTGGAAGTAGTTCTTTCGTATGCATAAACACAAATATTTGGTATTTTGGGAAAAATAAGGAATGCTGTTCTTACCAATGATCAAAAACTATGGGGAAAAAGTACATTCTGACTTTGTCTATAGTTTTTCTTATTTACAGGTATTTTTTATGTTACTTTTTTTTGGCAATAGGGATTGAACTCTCAGGGGCATTCTACCTCTAGGCTACACCCCAGCCTAATTTTATTTTTATTTTGAGATAGAGTCTTGCTAAGTTGTAATGGTCTTGCTAAGTTGCTGAGGCTGGCATTAAAACTGTGATCCTCCTGTCTCAGCCTCTCAAGTACTGGGATTACAAGTGTATGCCACCATGCCCAGCTTACCATTTTGATTTATATTGTTATGCCCTACATAGGTGCTACTGATATTTCCTGTAATCTAGGAATAATAATCTTTGTTTTTGTTTCTTAGGTACAAAGTCTTTTGAGGCCAGTCCATCAGAAGGAAGGACAAGAATTAATTGCTTTGCTGAATGCTCCACATATTCAGGTAGAAAATGGACAGAGTATTACATATGTGATTATTTTTCTGGCATTTATCTTTTTATTTTATTTTTCTCCAAAATCAAAGTCTCCTAGAGTTGGAAGAAACCTCAAACATTATCTAGCTACTCTCCCCGGGGGTATTCTACCTCCGAACTATATCCCCAGCCCTGTTTTTTAAATTTTTGAAACAGGATCTCACTAAGTTGCAGAGGGTCTCACTAAACTGCTAAGGTTGGCCTTGAACCTGCAATCCTCCTGTCTCAGCTTCCCAAGTACTAGGATTACAGGCATGTACCACCATACCTGGCTTCTAGCCATTCTTGATGGTTGTTTGTTTGTGGTACTGGGGATGGAACCCAGGGGCATTCTACCTCTGAACTACACCCCCAGCCCTATTTTATTCTTTTATTTTGAAACAGGGTCTTACTGAGTTGCAGAGGGCTTAAGTTGCTGAGGCTGTCCTTGATCCTGCTATCCTCCTGTCTCAGCCTCCCAAGTACTGGGATTACAAGTATGTGCTACCACGCCCGACTTACTCTTGATGTTTACAACCCCCTCTGCAAAATGGCTATTATATTTTGGGTTATAAGTTTTCATATTTAAAATTAACTAAAAATTTTTTTGGGAGGGTCTGGGGATTGAACTCAAAGACATTCTACCTCTGGGCTACATACCCAGCCCCATTTTATTCTTATTTTGAAACAGAGTCTCACTAGGTTGAAGAGATTCTCACTACTTGCTGAGGCTATCCTCTAACCTGTGATCCTCCTGTCTCAGCCTCCCAAATACTGGGATTATAAGTGTACATCACCACATCTGGCTCAAAATTATTTTTTAAACAATTTTCTTTTCTTTTTAAAACTGGACAAAAATTCCTTGCTTTTCTGGTTATTTTCCATAAATTTTAATTTATCTAAGGTGATTAGGCCTTTACATTTATTTATTTATTTATTTATTTATTTATTTATTTATTTATTTATTGGTGTGGTACTAGGGATTGAACCCCAGGATATTCTACCATTGAGCTACACCCCAGCATTTATTTATTTATGTATTTATTTATTTTGGTGGTACTGGAGATTGAATCCAGGGGCATTCTACCTCCGAGCTACATCCCCAGCCCTATTTTTTATTCTTTATTTTGAAACAGGGTCTCACTAAGTTGCGGAGGGCCTCACTAAGTAGCTGAGGCTAGCCGTGAACCCCAATCCTCTGGTCTCAGCCTCCCAAGTACTGGGATTACAAGCGTGCGTCACCACACCTGGCTCCCCCAGCACTTTTTTTATTTCATTTTCAAACAGGGTCTCACTAAGTTACTGAGCACTCACCTCAAACCTGTGGTCCTCCTGTCTCAGCCTCCCGACTCAAGTACTGAGATTAAAGCCTGTGTCCCATGCCTGGCGTTAGGCCTTTAAATTGATTTTGGTTTTATGAAATTTAATAAGCATTTTGGACTTTTATAATCCATTTCAGAATATGCCCTGGCACACTTTACACATCATTAGTTAACAATAGTTCCAAAAGATACAAAGTTGAATCTATACTTGAGTTGGAAAGTTTGGAAATGGTTCTGAATATAACAGCTAATTATAGCACTTTTAAAGAACTAATGATTAGAATACTATGTACATGATGAGGTTAAAAATCTCTTCATAGAAATAAATCATGCTGTTACTTAAAATGCTGTGGATCTCTTTGAAACAGGCACTTTTGCTGGCTCATGATAAGGTTGCTGAGCAGGAAATGCAGCTAGAACCCATTACGGATGAGAGAGTTTATGAAAGTGTTGGCCAGTATGGAGGAGAAACTGTAAAAATAGTTCGCATAGAAAAGGCTCGTGACATTCCATTGGTAAGTGTCCCACCCCTCTGAGCTTCATTTT
>PVJS01005687.1:0-47500 GCA_004027185.1 Glis glis | reverse complement strand
TTTTTCCATTATTGAAGAAAGTTCTATTGGAGAGTGCTGTTATAATCAGGAAGTCAGCCAGGCATGGTGGCACACACCTGTAATCCCAATACTTGGGAGGCTGAGACCAGAGGATCTGGTCTCAGCCACACAACCACACAAAAGACTATGAAAAAATTCCATAATAGTCCAGTTTGGGGGATATGGATGAATCATAAGATCATGGAATTGTTTTCATAAAGACAGATTTTAAAACTAGCTTAATCTTTCTTTTACAGTCTGATATGCATGGTACTTTGACATTTGTTCTGATTCCCAGTCAACAGATCAAGCCTCCTGCTGCCAAGGAAACAGTAGTAAGTGATTTTTAAAAATGTTTATTATTTATATTCCATGGTTACTGTTCACTTACCTGTACCAGAAATGACACTGTTAATACTTTTGGCACTCAAGTAAAAGGAAGTAAAGCTGTGTGTGGTGGTGCATGCCTAAAAGCCCAGTACTCAAAAGGCTGAAATAGGAGGATCACAGGTTCAAGGCCAGCCTCAGCAACTTAGCAAGACCCTATTTCAAAATAAAAAATAAAATCGGACTGAAGATGTAGCTCAGGAGTAGAATGTCCATGGGTTCAATCCCCAGTATCACACACACTAAAAAAAGTAAAAAAAAAATAAAACAAATTCAGTAATTTTTATTTCAATAAATATAAAAAAATCAATGTTTCAAATTTAGCAAACAGACTTTTTTAATTTAAAAGAATATACTTCATTTTCGGAATTTTTATGATTTCTAACATTGAACTTTGTCTTTTTCTGTAGTTATAAGTGAGTTTAACTGAAGCATTCTTCATATAGGAGAAAAAGTACTTTTACAAAGTATGCACAACTCTTCAGAGTATATTGCTCAGCAATAAACATTTATTTAGTTAGCTCTGTTAAAGGATAGAATTCATTACCATAGAACCCAGTAATTCCACTCTTATGTATATATCCAAAGAAATGAAAACATACATTCACAGAGGAACTTGCAGATGAATGTTCATGGCAGCATTGATCATAATAGCCAGAAAGCAGAAACAACCCAAATATCCACCAGCTGATAAATGGAAGACAAAGTATGCTTTAGCCATACAATGACATATTATTTAGCAATAAAGAGGCTATATATAGCCGGGCGTGGTGGCGCACACTTGTAATCCCAGTACTTTGGGAGGCGGAGACCGGAGGATCTGGGATCGCGACCAGCCTCACCTCTCTCGCTCTCCCTCTCCCTCTCTCTCTCTTTCTCTCTCTCTTTCTCTCCTTACTGAGGCCCTCTGCAACTTCGTGAGACCTGGTTTCAAAATAAAGTATAAAAAATAGGGCCGGAGGCGTAGCGCGGAGGTAGAACTCTGATGCGTTCAATCCCTGGTACCGCAAAAAAAAAAAAAAAGAGGCTATATATGCTACAATATGGATGAACTTGAAAAAGTTATGCTCAGTAAAAGAAGCCAGTCAAAAGGTCACCGATTGGTTCATTTATGAAATGTCCATAGTAGGTAAATCCATGAAACAGGAAGTAGATTAGTAGAATCTTAGATGTGGGGAGTTAGGATGAGAATGGGAATGATTGCATAAGTATTATATCTTAAGCCGTTAAGAAGCAGAACATTTTGAACCTGGCGTGGTGGCACACACTTGTAATCCCAGTACTTGGGAGGCTGAGACTGGAGGATCTGGGTTTGCGGCCAGCCTCAGCTACTTAGTAAAGCCCTCCGCAATTTAGTGAAACCCTGTTTCAAAATAAAGAATAAAAAAAAAGGGCTGGGGGTGTAGCTCGGAGGTAGAATGGCCCTGGGTTCAATCCCCAGTACCACAAAAAAAAAAAAGTGGGAGATTTTAAAGTGCTGAATTAACATGGAAGCCTGGTTTATTCCATCTGTTATTTCTTTTTTTATTTTTTGGTACTGGGGATTAAACCCAGGGGCATTCTACCTCCGAGCTACACCCCCAGCCCTATTTTTTGTTCTTTATTTTGAAACAGGGTCTCACTAAGTTGCAGAGGGCCTCACTAAGTGGCTGCAAACCCAGATCCTCTGGTCTCAGCCTCCCAAGTACTGGGATTACAAGCATGCACCACCATACCCGGCTCGAGCTTTTGTTCTTAATATTAGGGTGCATTTAAGGTGGGACTAGATAAATTTGTCACATAAGCAAAGTATGTTCTCAGTACTCTTCTTCCCAGCCTAACATAAAGATGGACACCATGCCAAGCCATTTAACTTGAGATAGTCAGGGTGAGAACTGCCTGTGCAAGAGTCTGTGGGAAAGCATCTCTGGGTGATTTGTCGGCCTCTGGCAAAATTCATAAACATAGATGTTCATTCCTCAGTGGTCTTTAAAATTTTCTGCTGGAAGCCGTGCACCTTGGCACACGCTTGTAATCCCAGCACTTGGGAGGCTGAGACCAGAGGATCCAGGTTTGTGGCCAGCCTCAGCTACTTAGTGAGGCCCTCTGCAACTTCGTGAGACCCTGTTTCAAAATAAAGAATAAAAAATAGGGCTGGGGATGGAGCTCGGAGGTAGAATGCCCCCTGGGCTCAATCCCCGGTACCGCAAAAAAAAAAATTTTTTTTCTGCTGTGTGATGGCGCACCCTTGTTATCCCAGCACTTGGGAGGCTGAGACCGGAGGATCTGGGTTCGCGGCCAGCCTCAGCTACTTAGTGAGGCCCTCATCAACTTAGTGAGACCCTGCTTCAAAATAAAAAAATAAAAAATAGGGCTGGGGATATAGCCAG
This sequence comes from Glis glis, assembly GCA_004027185.1. Taxonomy (NCBI): domain Eukaryota; kingdom Metazoa; phylum Chordata; class Mammalia; order Rodentia; family Gliridae; genus Glis; species Glis glis. Next base: position 44,744 of record PVJS01005687.1, on the reverse strand, counting down.
GAGGTAGAATGTCCCTGGGTTCAATCCCCAGTACCACCAAAAAAAAAATTTTTTTTGAGACCGTCTTGCTAAGTTGCCCAGGCCACCCTTGAACTCAGGATCCTCCTGTTTCAGCCTCCCAGAAAGCTAGGAATTATATACATGTTGCCACCGCACCTGGCTAAGAAATATTTTATTAAATTTAATGTAGCTGCCGGGTGTGGTGGCGCACGCTTGTAATCCCAGTACTTTGGGAGGCGGAGACCGGAGGATCCGGGTTCACGGCCAACCTCAGCTCCCGCACGCGCGCGCGCACATACACTCTCTCTCTCTCTGTGTCTCTCTCTCTCTGTCTCCCTGTCTCTCTCTCTGTCTGTCTGTCTCTCTCTCTCTCTCTCTCTACTTAGTGAGGCCCTCCGCAACTTCGTGAGACCTGGTCTCAAAATAAAGTATAAAAAATAGGGCCGGGGGTGTAGCGCGGAGGTAGAACACCCCTACGTTCAATCCCCGGTACCGCAAAAAAAAAAAAAAATTTAATGTAGCCTATTATTACTGATTGGGAGTAGTAAATATTTTCAGTGTTTGATAAGTGTGAAAAAGATGCTCTCTAAAGTGATTTTTGAGGCAGACCAGTATTATCTTTATGATATATAGCCACAGTTATGGTGAAGGTAAAAGACTTAAGCCAAATGGCAATCCAATAGAAATGGACTCAGAATTATAAAACTCTTAGATCTACTGCTTGGCTCATTGAACCTGAACTTGCACTTTAATCTTAGAGGGACATAAACACTCATTCCATGGAGGTGTTATAGTTCATTTGATGAAGGTAGCTTTCTCACACACGTTGGAAATGCCACATGCCACTTGTCCAGGTAAGATAAAAATTATAAATTAAAGAAAATATTATGCCGGGCATGGTGGCGCACGCTTGTAATCCCAGTACTTGGGAGGCTGAGACTGGAGGATCCGGGTTCGCGGCCAGCCTCAGCTACTTAGTGAAGCCCTCTGCAACTTAGTGAGACCCTGTTTCAAAATAAAGAATAAAAAATAGGGCTGGGGATGGAGCTCGGAGGTAAAATGCCCCTGGGTTCAATCCCCAGTATTGCAAAAAAAAAAAAAAATGCACACCTTATTGAATTGTCATTGTTTTCACAGGTCAGACAGTTTTTATTTTATTTCTTCTGCTTTTCAAGCCTTTGCACCCCAGGTTGTTAGCTGTTAACAATAAAGTAGTCTGGGCACTCTTGTACATGTTTGCACTCCACATAGAGATAACAACAGATGACCTTGAGCAGATATTGTCCCAAAATACTGTTACTTAACTAAGCACCCTTCTTTCAACTCATTTCTTTACACTGATGAACAAGCATAACATTTAAATTATATTTATGCTGCATATTTTGTGTTGCCATTTTGTTATTGTTGTTTTATTTTTATCCTTTTTATCTTTTAGATCCATGTTAAAGCTCATTTTGACTATGATCCCTCAGATGACCCTTATGTTCCATGTCGAGAGCTAGGGCTGTCTTTCCAAAAAGGGGATATACTTCATGTCATCAGTCAAGAAGATCCAAACTGGTGGCAGGCCTACAGGGAGGGGGATGAAGATAATCAGCCTCTAGCTGGGCTTGTTCCAGGTAAGAGTCATATAATAGAAAATATATAGTATAAAAAAATATTTGCACCGGGCGTGGTGGCACATGCTTGTAATCCCAGTACTTTGGGAGGCGAAGACCGGAGGATCCGGGTTCGTGGCCAGCCTCAGCTCTCTCGCTCTCTCTCTCCCTGTCTCTCTCTCTCTCCCTCTTTCTCTTTAGTGAGGCCCTCCGCAACTTCGGGAGACCCGGTTTCAAAATAAAGTATAAAAAAATAGGGCCGGGGGCGTAGTGACGGAGGTAGAACACCCCTGCGTTCAATCCCGGTACCACAAAAAAAAAAAAAAAAAAAAATATATATATATATATATATATATATATATTTAAGGGGCCAGGAAGATAGCTCAGTGGTAGAACACGTGCTTAGCTTGCACAAGGACCTGGGTTCAGTCCCTAAAAAAAAAATTTTCGGGTACAGGTCTGAAAAGAAGATGAAGGTCAGACACCTTGAAAGCATCCTATATTAAAATCTTAATCCTAGCCGGGCGTGGTGGCACACGCTTGTAATCCCAGTACTTTGGGAGGCAGAGACCGGAGGATCCGGGTTCGCAGCCAGCCTCAGCTCGCGCATGCGTGTGCGCGCGCGGTCTCCCTCTCTCTCTCTCTCTCTCTCACTCCCTCTCTCTCTCTCTCTCTCCCTCCTTAGTGAGGCCCTCCGCAACTTCTTGAGACCCGGTTTCAAAATAAAGTATAAAAAATAGGGCCGGGGGCGTAGCGCGGAGGTAGAACGCCCCTGCGTTCAATCCCCGGTACCGCAAAAATAAAAAAAAATCTTAATCCTGTGAGGAAAAATGTGTTTCATTTTTTTGTATCATTAGTAACTTAAAGGTGGAAATAAAAAAGTTACTAACATGTATACATACATACAAAAAAAGAGGGATTACAAATAATAAATGCAAGGGAATATGTTGAATGTATCTTGGAATCAAAAAGTGATGAATACCCACACATTACTTTGGAAAGTTAATGCCTAGAATTGATATATTTGATTTGAGGTAACTCTGAGTTAAACTATTAAATTTTCTAGTAATGGCTTATTATTTATCTTTTTTTAATGGATGATTTGTAGTTTAATAATACAAATCCTATGATTAGTTGAGTGGGGTTGAAACTTAATATTTTAAACGTTTGGAGGCTTATATATCATGGCTAACGTTAGTCTCATGTGGTGGCAAGAAAATGTATATGAAGAATTAGTTCCAGTATTTTCCTCTTGATTAAAAATATTTGTATTCTTTTATCTTAAATAATTTACCCTTCTTTTTCTTTCTGCTATAAAGGGAAAAGCTTTCAGCAGCAAAGGGAAGCCATGAAGCAAACCATAGAAGAAGATAAGGAGCCAGAAAAATCAGGTGAGACATTTACATTTGACATTAGTAAGAGATGTCTTGGGTTTTCATCTAGAACAAGGTTTAAATTTACATATCAGTTAGAAATGTCAAGAAAAATATATTCATGGAAAGAGTAATGTAAGAGTCAAAACTGATTATCTTATGGTGATAAAGATTTAAATATTAAAGATATCTCTATAATATATAATGGAAAATTATAAAGAATTTATTAGAAAATAGTTCAATGAACAGTGTAATGAATATATAAATTTATATTAAAAACTTACTCAGTTTGAAATATCTAGTTTTGTTCAATAAAACAAATACCATACTTACAGTTATTTATGATTACTCAACAGGAAAATTATGGTGTGCAAAGAAGAATAAAAAGAAGAGAAAAAAGGTTTTATATAATGCCAACAAAAATGATGGTAAGTTCTGCTCAGGTATAGCTGTAGTTATATCTGAAAGGGGTTTAGATTTGATGAAAGAAATAAAAATGATATTTTCAGAAAGTTTTATTTCTACTCCTGTTTTTACCCTTAATCTAGCATATGTGTTTCAGAAAGTCATTTAGTAGAAATTATTTTCCTTTAGAGTCCTATGAATAATATGATGTTTTAAATTCTGGGAAAAAATGAAGTACTATTTAGCATATATGGTGTTAAATCAATGGTTTTCTCCAGCTTTACTCTATTTAAATTCTTTCTTAGACAAATATAGTTTGAGCTCTCACTCAGAGCCAGACTCAGTGCTGAGCACTGGCAAGACTAAGGTGGTCCCTGCCCTCTTGGAACTTACAGCTGAACGAGTCTTAACTGCACATCTGAAGCCCCTTCCCACTTGGGTGAAGTCACAACAGAGGACATGGCAGGCTGCTAGTTGTCTGCCTTTGTTCACACCACTTGACAGCTCTGGTTTCATCTGAATTATAGGCTTTAGGAATGTTTCCCCACCCATTCATACCTCATCCTGAGTCATGACTTTGGATTAGTAGTCCAGGATAAAGTAAATATTAAATGCAGAAAGTATGGATGGCACAATGACTTGTTTTCAAGTTAGGCAACTACAGGAAAGTATTCCAGTAAACTCTGATAACACCATATGTAAATGTTTGTGTATGCCCGCCATTGTGCTAAGAATATATGTCTGATCTTTAAAACAACCCCCTTAAGTCAAGTATTAGTATCTGATTTTATAAAAATGATAGATACTCTCATTTGTTTATCCCCTAGCACCCCACCTTCTGTCAGAGTATTCACAGCAAACTTTGGATCAGCAAACTTTCGATTTTATGTGAGGATCAGTATAGTTGTGTTGTATTAGACATTTAAACACACTATGAAACAAGATAAGCAGTAAAAATTTCTAGAAGGATTAATATATCGTTGTCTGATTCATTTTTATAATACCTCTGGCAAGGATATAAGGACATGGGGAAATGATCATGACCCATTTATTTCTATCATGGAGACCCTGTCTCCAAATAAAAACATTAAGCATTTTAATGACAAGAAATTGTGCTTTTTTCCAATGGGGGGAGATCTATGGATATTTATATCTATATGACATGGCAATAATTCGGTCTGAAGCTTAACTTTCTTTCCCAAAAGATTATGACAACGAGGAGATCTTGACTTATGAGGAAATGTCACTTTATCATCAGCCAGCAAATAGGAAAAGACCTATCATCTTGATCGGTCCACAGAACTGTGGCCAGAATGAATTGCGACAGAGGCTCATGAACAAAGAAAAGGACCGCTTTGCATCTGCAGTTCCTCGTAAGATTGAGAACATTCCTGTTTCCCTGTGCTTCTCAATTTACCATCTCACTAGCTAACTAGGAAAATATTTCATCCATCTCATTGAAACTGTGTTAGCGGTGACAGAGGACCTTTGTTTAATGAAATATTTTAACAATTTTTATTAACAATAATTCTTGAGAAATGTAGATTTTTTGTAACAGTATGGTAATAATTTTCTAAATGAATTGCAGTTTGGGCCATTTATAGTTCCCTGTTCAATAGGGAATCAGCTTCTGGTTCTTTAAACTGATGTTAAAGATAGAAACTTAGACCTGATCTCTAAAAATGGAAATTCTGTTTTAAGATTATGGAGTACCTAATCTTATAGAAATAAACTTTAGGAAAGGATGAATGGCAGTGTTTTTTTTTTTCTTTTTTTTTTTGGTATTAGGGATTGAGCCCAGAGGCATTCTACCTCCAAGTCACACCCCCAGCCCAATTTTATATCTTATTTGAAAACAGGGTCTCACTAGGTTGCTGAGAGCCTTGCTAAATTGCTGAGGCTGGCTTTGAACCTGCGATCCTTCTGTCTCAGCCTCCCAAGTACTGGGATTACAAGTGTGCCTAAATGGCAGTGTTTTAAATGCAAGATGAAGTTATTTAAAATGTAAACATAAAATGGATTAAGGTAATTATATGTAACTATTAAGATTCTACAAATGCATTTTTGTTCATGTCTCAATCTAGAAATAAGAACAATGTTAAAACACATAGTTGGGCACAGTGGCGCATGCCTGTAATCCCAGTACTGGGGAGGCTGAGACAGGAGGATTGAAGGTTCAGGGCCAGCTTTAGCAACTTAGTGAGACCCTGTTTCAAAATAAAAAGAGCTGGGGGTATAGTTTACAAGTGGAATGCCTCTGGGTTCAATCCCCAGTACCAAAAAAGCAAAGCAAAACAATAACAACAACAAAACATGAGAGCTAAGTATGGTGGCACATGTAATCACAGTACTTGGGAGGCTGAGACAGGAGGATCACAGGTTCGAGGAAACCCTCAGCAACTTAGCAAGACCTTGTCTCCAAATAAAAAATAAAATAAGGCTGGGGATGCAGCTCAGAGGTAGAGTCCCCCTGGGTTCAATCCCCAGCACCACACATACACACAAAAAGTCTCTTTAACAGTTCCTTAATTCACTATTTCCTGATCTGTGTTACAGAGTAAAAATTCTTTGACTAGACAGGGTATCCCCCCTCTGCACTCTGATCTATGCTCATTATTTTTAACTGATTTTGTTTACCTGATTTTGTTTGCCTAGATACAACTCGGAGTAGGCGAGACCATGAAGTAGCTGGTAGAGATTACCACTTTGTTTCACGGCAAGCATTTGAGGCAGATATAGCAGCTGGAAAGTTCATTGAGCATAGTGAATTTGAGAAAAATTTGTATGGCACCAGCATAGATTCTGTACGGCAAGTGATCAACTCTGGCAAAATATGTCTTTTAAGTCTTCGTACACAGGTAAAGCTAAAATTTTGGTTTTGAGAGTTGAACTTAGGGAGCATGTTTTGCAAAGTTATCTAGTGGAAACTATATTTTGATGCAAGAATGACAGAGTCTAATTAAGTACTCACACTACTTTCCCAGCGATTTGTTTTGTAAATAAAATAGTTTGCTAAGTCTCTCACTTTCCCTATGTACATATTTTCTGAAACTTACTGGTAGTACTTTATTTATAGAGAAAAAGAATTTTCCTTTTCTGATTATGATATGAGAAAAATTAGAAATTTTAAAGGTCATTCTTGAGATTTTGAATGCCACTCTTCAAGTAGTAATGTGTCATAATGAATGCTTGATTTTATGTAAGTAATGAACCTTCAGTCAGTTTCATTTATTTGGTAGAGTAAGCAAAAACTTAAAATTACCAACCAGTGCCTCTTGGATTTCTGTTTAAAAAATAATTTTAGAAATTTTGTGTTTTAAAGATTGTCTTGGTTGTAGAAACATTTTACTTTTTCTAGAGTATTCAGCTTCAGCATAGAACTTTCCTCAATACAACTGAATCTGTTGCTGATGTCAATTCAGGTCACAGAATAAGTGGTCATTAAAGAGTTAGAGGTGTACACAGAAAGGAGAATTGATTCTAAAATTGCTACCCTAAAATAGTAATTAGATTTTCTTTGTTTTTTAGTGTGCTATGGCAGTACTATTTCAATTATGAACATTTTGATTTAAGAGAAGTGTAAAAGTTTTTACTAAATTCCTTCAGATTCTTTATATTATTTGAGCTAACAGAATTTACCAAAGAACTCAGACTAGTTCCAAGCATATTGTCTTGATGTGTTTAGGTAGAAATGGGTAAGTCCCTATAATCTCTGTTTTGGTAGAATGCTTCAGTTTGAGGATACACAGAGAAGCACTGGTAAAGACAGTGAAAACCACAATCTCTTAATTCAGTTTGCTTTTTCTTGGATATGCTTTTCCAGAATTTTCTATGGCATGTGTACGTGAAATTTTTCTCTGATGTTTGCATTTAGTGCCTGGCACATAGAAAGACAATTGCATTGATTCTAATTCCTCCAAAATGGGTTTTGATATGGTTATTATAGTGTATATTCAATCTAATCAGCAGGGTATTTTAGCATCACATAGTTGTCATCCTTCAGTGTCACTCATATTTTGTTACTTAAAAGAGCAATCTAACATGTAAATTTATAGCTATATAATATATTCTTATAGTGAATGATAAGACCTTAAGATATTGTGTGAGTTGTTTGTTATGAACTTGTTTAGAAATGCTTATTGGCAGTGTTTTTTAAAATGACATTATTAGCTGGGCATGGTGGTGCACACCTATAATCCCAGTACTTGGGAGGCTAAGACAGGAGGATTGCAGGTTCGATGCCAGCTTGGGCAACCTAGCGAGGCCATGTTTCAAAGTAAAAATTAAAATAAGGCTGGAGGTGGAGCTCAGAGGTAGAATGGTCCTGGGTTCAATCCCCAGCACCCCCCCCCCATACACACACAGGATATTATTATGTTCCAAGTATATTATTAAGAAGTAGTTCAATGATGGGAATTATTTTTAAAACTAAATGTCTTTTCTTTATAGTCTTTGAAGACCCTCCGGAATTCAGATTTGAAACCATATATTATCTTCATTGCACCCCCTTCACAAGAAAGACTTCGAGCATTATTAGCCAAAGAGGGGAAGAATCCAAAGGTAAAGCAGTCATACTATTGTACTATTGTACTGTTCCATTGAAGATAAACAGAAAACACTCCTGATCTAATCTGTCACAATGCTTGAAAGATATATCAGCTTCAGCTTTCAAACTAATATCACTTGCCCCAAAATTGCCAAAGTTGCCACTGGTTGGGCTATGGCAGCTCTCCAAAGGAGAGGGATGTTCTTCTTGTTCTCCAGATATTTCCTACTGTTTTTGTAACAGGGCTCACTAAGTTGCTGAGGCTGGCCTTCAACCTTGAATCCTCCTGTCTCGGCTCCCAAGTACTGGGATTACAGGTGTGTGCCACCATGCCTGGCTGGTATTGACTTATTTAAATGTAAAAATGAAAACTCTTGTCAAATGACTTGCTGTATCAAAGTAACAAATACTCTTCCTTTTTTGTGTGTGTGGTATCGGGGATTGGACCCAAGGGCTATTCTTCCTCTGAGCTACACCCCCAGCCCTATTTAATTTTTTTATTTTGAAGCAGGGTCTCACTAAGTTGCAGAGGACCTTACTAAGTTGCTGAGGCTGGCCGTGAACCTGCAATCCTCCTATCTCAGCCTCCCAAGTACTGGGATTACAAGCATGTGCCACCATGCCTGGCTTTTTGCTACTTCTTAAATTCAAATATGTCTGTTTCAGAAAGTGTTCATTGGCTGGGGATGCAGCTCAGTGGCAGTGCTTGCCTAGGGTGTGGGGCTCTGGATTCCATCCCAAGCACTGCAAAAAAAAGGGGGCGTCACTCAGATTACCTTTCATTTACTATGCCTCTAAGCCTCCTTACAGACAATCATTAAAAGTTTATAATACCTTTTTCCTTTTATTCTTGACTCTTCATCACAACCACCAACATTTTCTGCCCCACCCTAAGATATCTTTTCTACTCTACATCTACATAATGGTCCTATGCAATCTGTATGGGCAGTAGTATCTTTTAGTGTCTTAAGCTACAGGCATTAGGGGCTTTTCCATCCTACATGTTGAGCATAACTCTGGTTGCTTTGTCTAAGCTAAGTAAGTTAGCTGATTAGAGTAATGCTTCACCCCTTTTTTTATTTTTGCAACCCTTGTACTTGTAAATGGCAAATAACTAGGGTCAAAGTACCTGTTGACCTTTGCATTTGGGATGATACAAGAAATATATATAGTTGCTGGCTATTCTAGAGGATGATCACATAATGGAACAAGCTTACTACTATATAAAACAGTATCCAATAACCACTGTCAAAAACACCATAGTTGCACAAAGAAAAAGATGCATACTAAGGACCAGGCTAGACCATTCTGCTTGTTCAGCCTAATTTTCTGTTTTTTAAACATACACATATATTTCGTGTCAGACTATTCTTTTGCAGGAAGGATTCAGTATTATACCAGGGACCTTATGCTCCCAAACATGTCAACCAACTTTCTTTTGATAGGTCTCTAGCACATGGAAGTGTTGTTTACTGTATACTTTTTTTTCTTGCGGTACTGGGGATTGAACCCAGGGGCATTCTACCTCTGAGCTACACCACCAGCCCTATTTTTTATTCTTTATTTTGAAACAGGGTCTTGCTAAGTTGTGGAGGGCCTCACTAAGTAACTGAGGCTGGCTGCGAATCTGGATCCTCCGGTCTCCACCTCCCAAGTACTGGGATTTACAAGCGTACGCCACCACGCCCAGCTTACTTTATACTTATAAGAAAGAACCAACTTTATTTTGATGGATCTCTTCTCACATGGAAATTTTGTCTACTTTATACTGAATTATTGTCCTATATTGAGCAAGGTTCAGAAAGATGCTCATTATATATGTTTTTAAAGCAACAACCCAATACCAAAATGTTTTAACAGTATATAGTATACTTGATTTTCTAATTAGAACTTCCTAATTCTTTTTTATTTTATTTATTTATTTATTTATTTTTTTTTTCGGTGCAAGGAATTGAACCCGGGGCGTTCTACCTCCGCGCTACACCCCCGGCCCTATTTTTTATACTCTATTTTGAAACAGGGTCTCACGAAGTTGCGGAGGGCCTCACTAAGTGGGGAGAGAGAGACAGGGAGAGAGAGAGAGAGAGAGAAAGAGAGCTGAGGCTGGCTGTGAACCCGGATCTCCAGTCTCCGCCTCCCAAAGTACTGGGATTACAAGCGTGTGCCACCATGCCCGGCCTAATTCTTTTTTATTTTAACTTTATTGATGTATGCTTTACCTCAATATGTATGCATTTTAGTTGTATAATTCACTTATTCAGTGAGGTCCTGGCAAAATGTATACCAGTGTACACTAATAAAGATTTAGAACAGTTCTACCACTCTAGAAAGTTCTCTCATATCCCTTTGCAGTTAATTCTCCTCATTCTTCCCTGCATAGCCATTTATCTGCTTCCTGTCACTGTAGATTTGTTTTACCCATTCTAGAAGTTCATATGAATGGGCTGTACAGTGTGTTCAAGTGTGTGTCTGGCTTTTGACTGGTGTAATGTTTAAAATTCACCTATGTTGCACCCAATGGTAGTCCATCCCTTCTCATGCTGAGTAAATACTATGTTGTACATAGTCCAAAACTTGGGTACCCATTCTCTATTTGAAAAACACTTGAGTTGTTTATAATTTTGGACTAGTATGATTGAGCAAAGTGGCTTTAAACTGTTATGTAGTCTTTTGGTGGACATACATTTTCATTTCTGTTGATAAATACCTAGAAGTAGAATTGCTAGATCAAATGATAAGTGTATGTTTTAACTATATATAAAAAAACTGCTAATTTGTTTTAAAACACTTTGTCATTTTATACTCCTGCCACCAGTGTGTGATGGTTTGTTTGGTCTATATCTTCACCAATTTTTTCTACTGTCTATATGTAACTTTTTTTAACCATTCTAATAGATATGAAGTGATATCATATGATTCTCATTTGCATTTTCCAGATGACTAATCTTTTCATGTATCCATTTGGGTATACTTTTTTGTAAAATACCTCAAGCCTTATCATTTTTTAAAAATTTAGGCCAGAGCCAGGCGTGGTGGTGCACACTTGTAATCCCAGTACTTGGGAGGCTGAGACAGGAGTATCGCAGGTTCGCGGCCAGCCTCAGCTACTTAGTAGTGAGGCCCTCTGTAACTTAGTGAGACCCTGTTTCAAAAAATAAAGAATAAAAAATGGGGCTGGTAGTGTAGCTCTGAGATAGAATGCCCTCTGGGTTCAATCCCTGGTACAGCAAAAAATAAATAAATAAAAATTAGGCCAGGCGTGGTGGCGCATGCCTGCAATCCCAGTACTTGGGAGGCTGAGACAGGAGGATCACAGGTTCAAGGTCAGCCTCAGCAATTTAGTGAGACCCTCAGCAACTTAGTGAGACCCTGTTTCAAAATAAAAAATAAAATAGGGCTGGGGTTGTAGCTTAAAGATAGAATGCCCTGGGTTCGATCTTTAGTACCACAAACAAACAAACAAAAAATTGGTTGGTTTTCTTACAAGATTTCTCTGGATGTAAATCCGTTATGTATGTATTGCGATTATTTACTCCATGTCTTTTTCTCTTTCTTGTCTGTCTGTCTGTCTATACTGGGAATTGAACTCAGGCATTCTACCTCCAAGCTACATGCCCAGCCCTTTTAATTTTTATTATGAAACACAGTCTCACTAGATTGCTGAGAGTCTCACTACTTGCTGAGACTGTCCTTGAACCTGTGATCCTCCTGTCTCAGCCTCCCAAGTACTAGGATTATAGGCACACGCCACCACGCCTGGCTGAGTCATGTACTTTAAATGAGTAAATTGTATGGTATATGAATTGTATTTCAAGAAAGCTGTTACCTGCCCTTGCCCCCCCAAAAAAGCTCAATAGGTTTTTCTCTAGAAATAGAAATGATTGTTTTATTATTTATTTATTTATTTATTTATTATTTATTTATTTGCGGTACTGGGGATTGAACCCAGGGGCATTCTACCTCTGAGCTACACCCCCAGTCCTATTTTTTTTTTTTGAGGTACCGGGGATTGAACCCAGGGGCGTTCTACCTCCACGCTACACCCCCGGCCCTATTTTTTTTTTATACTTTATTTTGAAACCGGGTCTCACGAAGTTGCGGAGGGCCTCACTAGGTAGAGAGAGAGAGAGAGAGAGACAGGGAGAGAGAGAGAGAGCTGAGGCTGGCCGCGAACCCGGATCCTACGGTCTCCGCCTCCCAAAGTACTGGGATTACAAGCGTGCGCCACCACGCCCAGCTCTATTTTTTTTATTCTTTATTTTGAAACAGTGTCTCACTAAGTTGTAAAGGGCCTCACTAAGTAGTTGAGGCTGGCTGGGAACCCGGATCTGCAAACCCGTGCACCCCTATGCCCGGCTTAGATTATTTTAAAATCGATTTGGAAGTTAAGTGAACTACCAAACACTTTAGAAAACTGTCAAAACACTAGAGAAATTGAGTTGGAAGGCTTTTATCTTTATTTTCTGCAAAATTTCTTTCTTTCTAATTCACTTATTTTTATTCTTATACTTACTGTGATTTTAATTTGCACTTTTTGTAGTTTCTGAAGATGAAAGCTTAGATAATTTTAAACCTTCTTTTTAAATAGGCATTTGAAGCTATAAATTTCCCTCTATGCAGTTCTTTAGTTGCTTCCCATAAGTTTTTAATGTATTTTTGTTATTTTGTTAGAAATATTTTCTCATTTCCTTATTTTCTTCTTTAACCCATGAGTTATTTAGAAATACATTATTTAATTTCCACCTATTTGGAGATTTGTTTTAAAATATCTTACTGATTTACAATTCTATTATGGTCAGAAAATAGGCCCTGACAATTCAGGCATGGTGGTGCACACCTGTAATCCCAGCACTTGGGAGGCTGAGACAGGAGGATCGCAGGCGCAAGGACAGCTTCAGAAATGGAGCAAGAATCTCAGCGACCTAGCAAGACCTTGTTTCAATACAAAAAAATAAAAAGGGTTGGAGGTGTAGCTCAGAGGAAGAATGCCCCTGGGTTCAATCCCCAGAACCACAAAAGAGAGAGAAAAAGAAAATAGGCCCCAGCAGATGTTAATCTTTTGAAATTCATTGCGCCTTATTTTATGAACCATCATCTGTCTTAGTGAATGTTACATGCATACCTGTAAAAATGTATACTCTACATTTGTTGGTTAGAGGATGATATATCTGATTATCTTTTTATTCACTTATGTTTCTGTCTCCTTCCTTCCTTCCGGGGATTGAACTCAGGGGTATTCAATGTCTGAGCCAGACCCCCCCCACCCTACTTTTTTTTTTTTTTGTGAAACAGGGTCTCACTAAGTTGCTGAGGGTCTCACTAAGTTGCTGAGACTGGCCTCAAGCCTGCAATCCTCCTGTCTCTGCCTCCCAAGTACTGGGATTACAGGTGTGCACCAACATGCCTGACTCTCCTTTGATATTTCTTTTCTTTTTTTTTTTTTTTTTTTTTTGCGGTACTGGGAATTGAACCCAGGGGCATTCTATCTCTGAGCTACACCCCCGGCCCTGTTTTTAATACTTTATTCTGAAACAGGGTCTTACGAAGTTGCGGGGGGCCTAAGTAGCTGAGGCTGGCCGCGAACCTGGATCCTCCGGTCTCTACCTCCCAAGTGCTGGGATTATAAGTGTGCGCCACCACACCTGGCCTCCTTTGATACTTCTAATAGTGCTTTCTTACTCATATCGTAGAAGTATTGAGTAAAAACAAATCTTTATAAAATTGTAGTAGCCCAGAAAGTGATGCTACTACTCACTGAATGCAAAATATAAGCACCCAATCAGTTGTGCTCTGAATTTCTAAATCTTTTCTACAATGGTGGGGCCTGAGAGTTGTTAACTGGCAGCATGAAATGCTCAGTTTTGCAAACAGGCTAATTTTTTCAGTTCAGTGTATTTTGAGCCAAAACATTTTATTTCATCTTAGTCACAGATTGTAATTTAAGCAAGAAATTCAAACATAAAGTCCTAAATAAATGATGTAAACCATTTTGGCATAAGAAATTAATGCCTTAAATTTGGTAAAAATGAATCTCAACCTTTGAATGGACATAGTTTTAGCAAAAATGTTGCGGTGTGTTCAGTTGCACTGGGGAAGTAGCATCCCTGCTAGGGGACAAAGGAGTCAGCGTACCGTGTTGAGATGCACAACATTCCAGAATCTACAGCAGCGAGCTAGACGAGCTGCTGCCCAGAACACGCCAGGGGTTGTATTTTTTTTTTTTTTTTTTTTTTTTTTGCGGTACCGGGGATTGAACGCAGGGGCGTTCTACCTCCGCGCTACGCCCCCGGCCCTATTTTTTTTTTTTATGCTTTATTTTTGAAACCGGGTCTCACGAAGTTGCAGAGGGCTTCGCTAGTTAGAGAGAGGGGAGGGGAGGGAGGGAGGGAGAGACAGAGGAGAGAGGAGAGAGAGATAGATTGATCGATCGCACACGCATGCGCGCTGAGGTTGGCCGCGAACCCGGATCCTCCGGTTTCCGCCTCCCAAAGTACTGGGATTACAAGCGTGCACCACCACGCCCAGCTCAGGGGTTGTATTTTTAACATGGTTTTGTACTGTTACAGTCCAGTTGAGTGATGTAGATTGTTTTGTGGGTCCTGTATGGCATTAACCCATTATGTCCCATCGTTCTATATCTAGGACACCTGTAAAAACTTAAATTGAGTAATTTTATAGGTGTTCTATAAAATGTTACAGGTTTTTATAGGTGTTCTATATATAGGACAATGGGACATGCGGGGTTAATGTGTGACTTATATTTGAGTCATTTGGTCTGAGTTTAGTTATCTTCGTTGACAGGGTGATTTGGGGGCAGTTTCAGTCTCTTGAATATGTGTGCCTAATGATCAGAGGACATTAGATAAATTTCACACATCACCTTGACCCTGCTTGTCCACGTGAAACAACCTTTTCCTGTATTTTTTTTTTTTTTTTTTGGTGCTGGGGATTGAATCCAAGTGCATTCTACCACCAAGCTACACCCACAACCTTTTTTTATTTTTTAATGTGGAAATGGGGTCTTGCTAAGTTGGTAAGGGCCTTGGTAAGTTGGTGAGGCCAGCTTCAAACCTACAATCCTCTGTCTCAGCCTCCCAAGTACTGGGATTACAGGTGTGCACCACCACGCCTGGCTCTTTAATCAATATTTTAAAGTAGCCTGCTCTATATAGTGCCCCACACTCTATTAGGATATATTTTTCCATCTTAAAAATATCCTTTATCAGCCGGGCGTGGTGGCACACGCTTGTAATCCCAGTACTTGGGAGGCTGAGACCAGAGGATCCGGGTTCGCAGCCAGCCTCAGCTACTTAGCGAGGCCCTCTGCAACTTAGTGAGACCTGGTTTCAAAATAAAGAATAAAAAAATAGGACTGGGTATAGCTCGGAGGTAGAATGCCCCTGGGTTCAATCCCAATACCACAAAAAATATATATATATATCCTTTGTCATTGCTTGGGAGGCTGAGACAGGATCACATGTTCAAGGCCAGCCTCAATGACTAGTAAGACCAACAACTTAGACGCTGTTTCAAAAATAAAAAGGGCTGGGAGTGTAGCTTGGGGTCAATCCCCAGTACCCCCCAAAAAAAGATATCCTTTGTATATTGAAAACAGAGCAGTAGTATTTGAAGTATTAAGCTGCATATTTTCCAAAAAATATGTATGAGGTTATTAGATCTTGGGATGACCCAAGATTTGCTTTGAAAAAGATAACCTATTCGATTGATCCTTTTCTTTCCTCTCCTGATGTTTATTCTACCTAATTCTGCAGAAGATATAAAGGACAGGTACTCTTTACAAGAGCCAAAAGGATGGGCTGTGAGTCCTGTTCTAACCAGAAAGGTTGACTCTGTGTTACAGATGTTACTTTTAGGAAGAGGTTATGATGCCCTAAAATGTGTGAAAATGAATGTTTGTAGGGAATTCAAAGTAACAGTCTGTGCACTTAAAGTCTATAGTCTTGTGGATGAGATGAGACAGAAATATATGAAAACCTAAATAGTGGTATAAAATAGGTTACAGAGTCCCAGGCAGTTCACATTGTGAATGTGGAAGGCGTCAGAGGAGAGGAAACCACAGTGACCGATGGAGGGGTTGGAAAGGAGCTCTTGAGGTTGAGTATTTGGGGAGACAGAGGGAAAGCCACGTAAGGGCACGTGCTCCTAGGCCATCTGACTCATCCGCATTTTGGTTAGGTTAGGGATTACCTCACCATTTTTATCTTCTCTTGCAGCCTGAAGAGTTGAGAGAAATCATTGAGAAGACTAGAGAGATGGAGCAGAACAATGGCCACTACTTTGACACAGCAATTGTGAATTCAGATCTTGATAAAGCGTATCAGGAATTGCTTAGGTTAATTAACAAACTTGATACGGAACCTCAGTGGGTGCCATCCACTTGGCTGAGGTGAAGGAAACATTCATTCTGTGGCATGATTGGACTTGACCTGGCAGACTGCCAGCAGGAAGATGGCCCCAACACTTGAGCAAGATTGAGGTGTGAGGCAGCCGGAAAGCACAGACGGGATGCTACATCCTTAACGTAGTGAGAGCAAAACCCCTTAGGCAATTTGTGCACATTATTCTCTACACATGGCTTTAGGGGCCTCTTGCCTCCTTGTGGGATTTTTAAATGGAAGTTTTCAACAGAGCAGTTCCATTTTATCCTGTTAAAAACCTTTTGTTTTCACCTAAATCTTTTCTGCTTGGTCATATTTTTATGAAAAATTGTATGTATATGCACAGTACTCCATTTCTCACAGTTATAAATACTGATGTTGTTTAACACTTAAATGACTTCATGCGAATATTTTGGAGAACCGTGCTTCTATGCACTGAGCAAAATAGTATTTGCTTAGGAGATTGGTTTAGTAATCAGAAATACTTTCCTAAAAAAGAAAAAGAAAAATGGTGCCACTTTGGTCTGGGAGATACTTATTAGGCTTGAGTTCATTTGTCTTTCAATTCTTTAAAAAAAAAAAAACATGTTCCATTAGAACCACTAATTTTTTTACCTCAAAACTTTGTGGATCAGATTGCACACTCAGCAGACTGTAATGTAGTTAAAAGTATACAGAATATGCTGATCTTTTTAAAGATATAATTTTCCAAATTTTTGTGTTAAATTGTCACAAATTATTTGATAGCTTTGCTTCCTTTCTCTGAGTTGAATAGTACAACAGAATGTGTAAATTACACTTGTATGAATGTCTGCCACTCATATAAATTGTTGACTGCTAAAAGGTTTCTTCCTCATGATGCAAATAATTTTTTTCTGTATGTGGCAGGACATAGCACATTTGGCAATTTTTCAATTTTTATATATGAGTAGAGTATTAGTCTGTGACTGTGCTACATATGTAGATAACAAACTGGAATTGTCGATGACTAGCTGCTATACTGTGTACTAATATTTAATACATCAACAAATGGTCATTGATAACACTTACTCAGCATTGGAATAGGTTTATATCTATACTGGGGGAATGCTATGACACTTGACTGAGATCAGAAGGAAAAGAAGACCTGAGTCATTTGAACACTTTAGGAAAAGAATATTGGAGGGGGAAGATATTAAGCATATAGAAACAGGTTTTTATCCTAAC
Organism: Glis glis; assembly: GCA_004027185.1. Lineage (NCBI taxonomy): Eukaryota > Metazoa > Chordata > Mammalia > Rodentia > Gliridae > Glis > Glis glis. The sequence continues at coordinate 27,217 of PVJS01005687.1, read as the reverse complement.
AAGATCTGCCTCTTGACCAGAACACAACAGCTTGCTAAATCATAAAAGAAATGTTTAAGCTAATGGGATTTTTGTACTGTCTCTATAACTGTAGCTTTAAAACTCAATGTCTTAATTGGCATGGGAAGTTAATTTGTAGTCTTTTCACGCCTTTAAAGTAGCGTGATGTGTGACAAACAATCTTAAATGTGAATGCCTTTATTTTTATGATGACTTTAGCTACAGCATTTCCCACTCCCAAAGCTAAACACTGGAATAATACTCACTTGTCACTTAATTTAACACATGCAATTGTTATTGAGTAGTTTGTCTCGGTGTCATGTATATATTCGATTTTTTCTCTTCTATACAGTTTGATTTGAACAAATGTACAGTTTGCATTGCCTTTTTCTGTTCAAATTTGCATGGCCTCTTTCGTTGGCTGGGGAGTGTGTCTTACGTGGAAATATTTTCAAGGTAACATTCCTTTGGAAGAAAGTCCCATTCCTGGGTTGAGGGAAGGAATGCTGTATGTGCCGTCTCCTCAGGTCTGAAACACTCCAGCTCGCAGCAGGAAAATGCAAAGGTCGCACCCACTTTCAGCATTGAAAACCAAGGAATATCCTTAGCACTTAAATCTTTTCAGTTCTCCACAGTTTACTTTCTCCTCAGGTACAAAAGGTAGTCTGTAGTCGACAGTGGAGTATTGTGGTCTGCATACTGTAACTGACAGCTGTTCTCAGTGATGGTAAGCTTGAGTGAGGTTTTAGTGTCAGTGAGGGGCTCTTGTGCCATCGCTGACATTGGGCCACACTAGGGCCATGTGTTACCAAGACGCAGACACACGACTTTCACAAGCAGGTCCTGTACCAGCACACTTGCCATGCCACCATGCTACACTTTTAGGAACTCTTAAGGTGACAGACATTTTCAGGGTTAGTGAAGTCCTAGCAGTTCCCTTCGTCATCGGCAATGGTGGAGGGATAGAAATGTTTATGTCTTGAACTTTTCTAAATCCTAGTGATACGAATGTGCTGATACTCAATATTGACAGCCCATAAACAAAGTGAAGATGGAATTATGCTGATTTCCTCAAAAGAATACTGGAAAAAACCTTGCTATACCTCTGCTCGTAGCCACTCTGGCCAGTTCCACTTCCTGCTCCTCTGTGGTTCTGACTGGAAACTGCAGTGTCAAGGGGGTCTCGACTGTTTATTATAGAGGTGATACCAGCATTAATGAAATGTTTGAGGAATCCAAACCAGGAAATAGCTTCATTTCCTAAATTACCATAAGAACAAATGGGAGAATAGTATTTAGACTAATCCAGATTTGCTTTCTATGAAAATTGATGTCTGGATTTTTTTCATTTCTCATGGCCTAAGGAATAAGTACTGATAAGAAATGATTTGAATGTAATTTTGTGAATGTGTTGAAAATATAAACCAGGGATTTAGCCTTAATAAAGATAACCATTCTGACATCTGTTGTTAATCCCCCTTTATACTCTTATCCTGTATCTGCACTCTGTTATTTTGAGATGTCATACTGCACACTGTATTGTAAAAATAAAAAGTAAAATTATATTTCAAATTTTAAAAGCCAATGAGTACTTTCTCTTGCCATGTTTATTTCTGCTGCCACTCAAGGATTCCAGACATATAAAGATCACTCTTCCAAGTGCTTGACAAAAACAAGACCCTAGGAACCTCTGGGTGGAACACAGCTTAGCTTTCACTGTGGGAGAGTGCCCCCTGCTGGCACAGATGTAGGTAGATCCTGTTTCATATTCATGACTTTAAGGCTGTGAACATGAAAGTTCGGAGAGAAAAGAGGTATGTCATACTCAGGCAAATTGACTTTAAATGCAGCCAAGGATTTGAGGATGCTGAGGACGGCATGTGAGTTGTGGGCAAATATGTAGCATACTTCATTTCTCCCCTTTTTTTTCCTACTAGCCCACTCTTATCTACCAAGGGACATAAATCATATATGCCAACAAAAAGTTTAATACATATACACAACTGCTACCCTCTGCTACCCTACTCTGGCTTTCTATTCCTATTCCCGATCTATCCCCTTCCACTATGGATCAGATCACAACCCTGCACAACAAATGATTTGTCCACTGTTTTCTCTTGGTTTCTTTTTAACAAATGCTGAGCCATAAAATCACCTGCAGTTTAACCAAGGTCAGTAAACACCAGAGTTTTAAGAAGCCATAGGAGAAATCTAGATTCCTTGGACTCAATGGTAAGGTAACTGTTGAATTTAAATGAAAAAACACTAAAGAATCTGGCTTCCTACCACCACCTGCAAACTAATTTTTGCCTCCTAAAAAGTTGTGTATAGACCAGGCATGGCGGCACACCCTTGTAATCCCAGTACTTAGGAGGCTGAGATAGGAGGATCGCAGGTTCCAGGCCAGCCTCTGCAATTTAGCAAGACCCTCAGCAACTTAGCGAAACCCTGTTTTCAAAATTAAAAAATAAAAAAGGGCTGGGGGTATAGCTCAGGGGTAGAATGCCCCTGGGTTCAATCCCAGTACCAAAAAAGGAAACAACATTGTACACATGCTTAAGGACCAAGCCTCTGAAATCAAGATACTATGCTATCTGAACTAAGTCTCAATTTCCTCATCTGCAAAATGGAAATGATAGAACTTTCACCTCAGCAAGGTGTTGGGAATTAGATGTCAAACAGTTCAATGTTACGTACTTTTAAGCTACTTGTGTATTTTGTTATTGGCTTTCTAATCACCAATGAATTTACACTAATTTGAGATTTTATTCTGTGAGCAGCAACATTCCTAACATTACATTGCTCCGTAATGGGAATTTATCCTTAGATTAGGAAAGAAGTAGTATGAAGCCTTCTTAACTCATTGGCAATCATTTATTAGTACCTGAAATGCAGTAATTGTCTCAAAAAGCCTTTTAGTGAAGCATTGCTGTAAAGCAAATAAAATAGGTTACCCGTTTACTACATGTCTGCAGAGAAAGCTCTGTGAATGGCAGTACAGTCACTGATCTGTGCATAAGAATATGACTATCTTTAGCAGTAAAATAAAAAGGAACAACATTTTTTAAATCATTTTACTGTTTAGAACACACATTCAGATTGGCAGAACTGTCCCATGACAGACAACACAGAGACCTGCCATGCAAGGAAAAGCGAGTGCGGTTTCATAAAGCTCGAGAGAAGGACCATGTGACAAGGACGGCTGCGGTCATCACCGACAGCAGCACCCAGGATCGCGAGGAGGGAGGAGCGAAGGCTGCTCCACCATAGCTGGTAGAGACCACTAATGATCCCGAAGGGGTGTTCCCAAAGTGCTTGGTAAACAGATCACAGGTAACACGGCGTAAATGGAATAGTGTGACTCTTCAGGAGAATAAACCCTGAAGTTACTGGGCAGGTTTCACAAATCACATTCACTTGTGATAAATGGCTGCTGAATTATGAGTCTGCAAAGTAATCCCATAAATGGACACCCAGGTAAATTTTACCATCAGTGAAATTCTTAGGCCAAAAAATAAATAGCCACACATACCAAACCTACAACACTGGATTAAAATGGAGCCAGTGTTGAGGGTCCAGAAAGAAGCAAAGCAGGAAAGATTATTCAAACAGAAGATCCTCGTCCTTCTCCTCAGCCAGAAGGTTGGCGGGCTCCAGCACCTCGCCGGCTGCTTTCCGCTGCTCCAAGTCCTTCTCTGTTTTCTCCTTGAGAATCTTTTTCTTTTCTTGTATTTTCTTTAACCTATAAGATAAAGGGGGGAATTGACTGAAGACTATTTCATTATGAGGTAGATTGATTTCTTCTAGCTTTGTATTAAAGATAATCATAAGCATGTACAACTAGAACAAAATTTGATACTACCATTAATTTACTTTCAGTAATTTATAACCCATTTAAAAAAAGATTTGGGGTATAATATGCCAATTTAAAATAATAGATGATTTCAGAAGCCCCTATCCCAGGTTAAATGAATTTTAAAATCCATTCCCTAACAGAACAGATTTTGGGCATTCAGACATTTATTAAAATTGTGAGCCGGGCGTGGTGGCACACGCTTGTAATCCCAGTACTTTGGGAGGCGGAGACTGGAGGATCAGGGTTTGCGGCCAGCCTCAGCTCTCTCGCTCTCTCTCTCCTTGTCTCTCTCTCTCTCTCCCTCCCCCCCCCCCCCCCTCTCCTTAGTGAGGCCCTCCGCAACTTCATGAGACCCAGTTTCAAAATAAAGTATACAAAATAGGGCCGGGGGTGTAGCGCGGAGGTAGAACGCCCCTGCGTTCAATCCCTGGTACCGTGAAAAAAAAAATTGTGGCTTACCACAACCCTGAGCATCACTGAAAGACAGAAACTAAAAGAAAAAAAACCTTTGATAATTAAGACTACACATCATACTCAGATGCCACTCAAGGTCTGAGACAAGCATGTCTTCCCGGACTCTCCTGCTTTCACCTACCCCTCCACCCCGCCCGCCGCCCCACACTTCTCTGAACTGGGTGTACTGACCCTGTACACCACCAATTTAGTATTTATCCCTAATGGCTCTAACTCTTCATAACCAATTCATGGACATGCATGGTTTCTCTCTGAATACTGTGCTAATTCTTAGAGGGCGTCATTTATACTATTTGGTAATGCCCCCGGTACTTTATACCCTCTCCTGAACATATTTAACATGCAATACTTATTTTCTGATTGACTAATTCCAGTTTCTTCCCTGAGTTTTTATGTAGGAGACACCCAATCTAAATCATACTTTGTTTTAAGAATTATCAAGTCTTAATAGTTTCTTTGAAAGGCATAATTTTTTGGAGATGCCATGTTTCAGATGTCACGAGCACAATGTGACACCGATCTGTATCCACAGCCTTTGGCAATACAGAAGTCCCCTGTGACCTGCGGGGGTATAGTCCAAGACCCGCCGTGCGTGTCAGAACCTAGGTAATACCGAGTCCTTTGTATACTTTTTCCATAAAGTTGGCCCTTTGCATCTGCAAGTTTCACATCAGACTAAACCAACTGTGGAATGAAAATAGTATACTTACACACCTATGATAAAGTTTGACTTAGAAATTAGGTACAGGAAGAAATTAACCACTAATTTTTTTCTTATTTACTCAAGAATGTTCACCTTTAAGGAGACCTGTTGGGGCTTTTGTGGCATGTATGAATTGTCAGCATCACTACTCTTGTGCACTGGGGCCATTACTAAAGGAAAGTTGCATGAGCATAAGCATTGCAGCCGTGTGACAACCGGCAGTGAGCTGAGAACCCAGACGGCCACCGAGGGCCTGCCGCGGGCAGCGCACACAGGGTGGATGTGCTGGGCAAAGCGACTGACCTCCTGGCAAGACAGATTTCATCATGCTACTTCCAATAGTGTGCAAATGAGAACTTGTAAATGATTGCTGGAATTTTCCATTTAATATTTTCAGGCTGCAGTTGACAATAAGTAATTGATACCATGAAAAGCAAAACTACAGATAAGAGGGGACTGCTGTATTATTTCTTGCTTCTTACCAGAATAAAATACAAGTCGTGTGAATTCTAAAGAACATAAGCCAACTAGTCACTCAACAAATTGAGTGACTAGTTGGTATACAGAAAACAAAAAAATGATCAATAACTGCCAATTTCAACAAACCTATAGAACTCTTCTCGCTCTCTCTCGTCCAGCTCTGTGATGATATAAGCAAGGGTACGTTCAATCCGGGGAATGATGACTAGAGTTTAAAAAAATATATATGTAAGGAAAGCCCCTTTTTGCAAATTATCAGTGCTCATTTCTATGATAGTTATTTTTTCTAATTGTAAAACTAATGTACATTTAATGCAGAGAACTTGGAAAACACACACACAAAATGAGTATAATCCAACCACCCAAAAGTAGCTACTGTAAATATCTTGGTATGTGCCCTTCTAGTGTCTTTTCTCTGCATAGGAAATATACTGGACCACAAAATAGCTAACACTGAATATACTAAATTTACATGAGTAGATAACATTGAAGCACAGATGTTATTTTAAAATACAATAGCGATCTACTGTTAAAAAACAATATAGAGAGAATGCTATAAGTTTTATGTGAATCATTAGGTTCTAACAAAGAATTTGCCTATTCTGCTTATAGAATGTGAACTCCCTGCAGGTGAGAATTATAACCATATCTATTTTCTTTGTTGTTATTTGTAGTTCCGTGTACAAGGCCTGGCACTAGCAAGCAATCAAGAAATGTGTTTCTGGGTTGGGGATGTAGCTCAGTGGTAGAGTGACTACCTAGCATGTTCCAGGTTCTGGTTTGATACCCACCCACCAAAAAAATAAATAAAGAAAGAGAGAGAGAGAAAAGGAGGAGAAGGAGAAGGAAGGAAGGAAGGAAGGAAGGAAGGAAGGAAGGAAGGAAGTGAGTTTCTGGATTTTTAAAAAGTGAGATAGCTTCCTTTGTAACACTAACAGAACTCCAATCAAAGTAATTTCTTTGCTTCAAATTTTGCTCCTTACTTACCTTAAAATGGAATAAATGTTTCTTCAATGAGAACTAGGTTTCTTGAGCAGAAAGCATTGTTAACACTATGCAATCATGTTTTTTAAATAATGAAATAGAAGAGATGGAAAATAAATGCATAAATAGGAAATTTTATTTTTAGATATCTGGCAGGATGGCCTAACGGAGAGGGATTTAAAGTTAGATATTTAACGTGTATCCAAAAAGATATATTGTTCAACCATTAGAAGGAACTAAAGAAAACATTAGCTGGGCGTGGTGGCGCACACCTATAATCCCAGTACTTGGGGGGCTGACACAGGAAGACCGCAGGTTGGAGGCCAGCCTCAGCAATTTAGCAAGATCCTGTTTCAAGATAAAAAAATTAAGAGGGCTGGGGGTATAGCTCCGAGGTAGAATGCCCCTGGGTTCAAATCTCAGTACCAAAAAAAGAAAAGAAAGAGAAAACATTAAGGCTCCTGAGAAATAGTTTCCACCCTTTACTAACTGCGTGAATAACCAGAAATTAATATTACATTCTACACTCTGTAACTCACCAATTTCCTCTGTAACTCCCCCAAATCCTACAAAGATCTCTCACTTCACTGTGTTCTGCACTACTTCCCGCACCCCTCCCCACTGCGGGCAGGGCAGTGTCTTACTGCTCCAGTCTTCAGCACTGAGCCTGAGTCCTAGCGGCTGCCCAACAGTGGGCAGGATGGAAGTGAAGGATGGGGCAGCAGCTCGGACTCACCGTGTTCAATGGCATTCACACGCCTGTTGGTTATCTTAATAGCTTCATCCAGAGTAACAAAGGAAGTCTAAAATAAGAGGACAAATTAGTGACTGGGGCACAAAGTCTTCCTAATCACGCCCTGTTCACTTGGCTCCACTCAGTCTCAACTTGGAGAAAACATTTGGGAACCCAAAAGACAGCTTCTTTTCAGCATGCTTAAAAAACAAAATTCATGTGAGATCTCCATAAAGCTAACACTATTTCCATGCTATCATAATTTGTTTACTTTGGACTGACCTAAACAAAGACATAAAAATGACAAGAGGAGAGAGTCATTCACTAACATCCTGGATATATATTCACTGGCCACAAAGGGAAAAAATGGCTTTCACGCATAAATCATGTTATATTTACATTTAAATCTAGTACTGATTATTGCTGTTCTCACCACTGTCACACTAAACACATGTTCTGTTAATAATGGAAAGTAAGGATAATTGTGCAGAAGCCACCACTTTAGAAATCAAAGCATTCAGCTTGTTTGAGGCGGGATCACAGGCACAGCTGGAGTTCAAGCGCGTGTGCTGGACACAGGCCCCGGCCTCCCGACCCGGCTCCACCTACCTGCAGCGAAGCTAGTTCCACCAGTAGCTCCACTGCTTTGGCGTAATTCCTCTTTAACTTAGCCAACTGCTCCCCGCCTCTGGCTAAACCAGTCAGTTCGTAACCTGGAAGAACCAGTCAGATGACATTTATGTTTAGAGAGTAAATAATCTCCCATATAAAATTCCCAAAAGGAAGGTAATTCAGAAAAATACCAAATATGGAGAGACAAATGCACCAACTCCTATTTAATGCAAACATGAAGTGCCCATCTCAGTCCCCCGACACTGCAGCAGTGGGCTGCTAAATAAAAGTTTTCCATAAGGCTATCAGTCTAAAACTAGAGGAGAAACTGTGTGTGTGTGTGTGTGTGTGTGTGTGTGTGTGTGTGTGTTCTGCTGGGGATTTGCGTATGCTAAGCAAGCCTCTAACACTGAGCTACACCCCCAGCCCCAGAGGAGAAACTAACTAACTAACTTACTTTATTTTATTCATTTATTGTGGTACTGGGGATTGAACGCAGGGCCATTCTACCTCTGAGCTATACATGCCCAGCCCTTTTTATTTTTTTATTTTGAAATAGGGTCTCACTAAGTTGCTGAGGGCTTTGGGCCTAGCTAAGTTGCTGAGGCTATCCTCAAACCTGTGATCCTCCTGTCTCAGCCTCCCAAGTACTGGGATTACAGGCGTGCACCACCACTCCTGGCCCTAGAGGAGAAACTTCTAACCAACCTTCACTCCACTAGCTTGCTGGATTAGCTAGCGCCCCTATTCTCTCTCTCTCTCTCTCTCTCTCTCTCTCTTTTTGCAGTACTGGGAATGAACTCAAGAGGTATCCTACCTCTAAACCATACCCCAGCCTCTTTTTTATTTTTTATTTTGAAAAAGGGTCTCACTAGGTTGCTGAGAGTCTCACTACGTTGTTGAGGTTGGCCTTGAACCTGTGATCCTCCTGTCTCAGCCTCCCAAATACTGGGAATACAGGCATGCCCTACACCATGCCTGGATCCCCTATTCTCTTTGGAAACCTTACTGCCTTATGCCCACAGTACAGTGACACTTGCTGTTAACAGGTGACTTTCTAGAATGCTCTATTTCTGTATATGAGCCATACTGAATATTTCATAGGATTTAACAAAATACTTCATGAACCGATGAGATATGAGTGCTAAAAGAAAGAATACTGTTGTTTCTATGGGGGGAAAACTTACTTTGGGGAGAGAAAAAAGGTGCTGCTAAAGTAGGAATGGAATGGGTGAAACAATGACAAGAAACTGGGAAGGGGCAATTTAAAAAGACTCAGCATAGTGGGGCGTGGTGGTGCACGCCTGTCATCCCAGTACTTGGGAGGCTGAGATAGGAGGATCACAGGCTTGAGGACAGCCTCAGCCAGTAGTAAGACTCTCATCAACCTAGTGAGACCCTGTTTCAAAATAAAAATTAAAAATAGGGGTAGAGCCAGGCGTGGTGGCGCACGCTTGTATTCGCAGTACTTGGGAGGCTGAGACTGGAGGATCCGAGTTCGCGGTCAGCCTCAGCTACTTAGTGAGGCCCTCCGCAACTTAGACCCTGTTTCAAAATAAAGAATAAAAAACAGGGCTGGGGGTGTAGCTCGGAGGTAGAATGCCCCTGGGCTCAATCCCCAGTACTGCAAAAAAAAAAAAAAATAGGAGTGGGAGTGTAGCTCAGAGGTAGAATGCCCCTGAGCTCAATAACCCAGTACCACAAGAAAAAAGAAAAAAGACTCAGCATTAAAATCACACTATAGCATCTAAGATCTTATTCTAGTTAAAAAGAAGCAACCTGGGAATTAAAAGCGATGCATCGCAGGTAGAGTTTATGCAGAAAGACAACACAGAATCGAATCAGTAAATTTATAATCAAAGATAAAGCCTCATATTTTTTAAATGGAAAAGACTATACACTGATATATGTCTACATTAAAAGAATTTTCCTTTTTTTTTTTTAATTCTGGGTGTTGAGCCCTTTCTGTTTTGTTTTGAGACAGGATCCCACTAAGTTATCCTGGCTGGCCTCGAACTTGTGATCCTCCTGCCCCAGCCTCTTGAGTAGCTGGGATTTTTTTTTTTTTTTTTAGTACCAGGGATTGAACCCAGGGGCGTTCTACCTTGGCGCTACACCCCCGGCCCTATTTTTTTTTTAATACTTTATTTTGAAACCGGGTCTCACGAAGTTGCAGAGGGCCTCACTAAGTAGAGAGAAACAGGGAGAGAGAGAGAGAAACGGAGAGAGAGAGCTGAGGCTGGCCACGAACCCGGATCCTCCGGTCTCCGCCTCCCAAAGTACTGGGATTACAAGCGTGCGCCACCACGCCCGGCTTGAGTAGCTGGGATTTTATAAGAGTGTACCACAGCACCTGGCAAAATAAAATATTTTAAGATATATACAATGTTTTATGAATTGCTGTCAAAGTTCCTTTTTGATTAACTTATCACTTATTGTGACCTTAGCAAATAAGAGAGCTTCTAACACTGGAACTTCTGAACTCTAAGAAGATCTCCCTGGCTGGGCATGGTGGCGCACATTTGTAATCCCAGTACTTGGGAGGCTGAGACCGGAGGATCTGGGTTCGCGGCCAGCCTCAGCTACTTAGTGAGGGCCTCTGCAACTTAGTGAGACCCTGCTTCAAAATAAAGAATAAAAAATAGGGCTGGGGGTGTAGCTCAGAGGTAGAATGCCCCTGGGCTCAATCCCCAGTAACACACACACACACACACACACACACACACATACATCAAAAAAAAGGAAGGTCTCCCTGACACTGTTTTCCAGTACAAGGTCCATTTAGAGAGGAAACAGGTAGCTGGGGAAGCCTCTCAGTGGTACAGCACTTGCCTACCATGCATAAGGCCCTGGGCTTGATCCCCAGCACTGCAAACATAAAAATAAAAATAAAGAGGAAACAGAAGATCCCAGCCACACACTAACATAAGAAGATTCACACTTACTGTCAGTTCCTTCGTGGTAATGTTCAAATACTGGTAAAGTAACACCTGTTAAACACAGAAACATAGAAGGATTTACAAACGTGGTCTTGAAGTACTGTTTCTTAACCACTGCATACTCTTTTTCATCAAATATTCAGAAGTCAAGTGATTAAGTCTAGAATCGTAAATAGTTTCAATTAGTGAATTTAGGAACCTGCCTTCTCAAGTATTTGTTTCTATTCAAAAATCAAATTATTCTGAGTAATAAGGACTTGGTTGGTAATAGTTTTAACAAGTAAAGTCAACCAAGTTGTCTTAATAGAAGAGATAAATTGGGATATCAAGATATTATTTATAAATAGTTAATTTTACAATGTCCCCTTTTCATTTCAAAGGGTTCAAAGGGTTGAACAGTTACCTGCTACATTATCTTTCTTTGCTCGAATCTTCACTTGAGCTTTATTTACATTTTGGATAACTGTGGTGCTGCAGAAAAAAATAAAGCCTTTTAGTTGTCTTTTTAGAAATAAGCCTATAAAGACCCATTGAATAGTATCAACATTATATGAGACCAAGAATGATACGTCAGAGTATGTTTGGGTAATTGTCCTTTTTCCAGAAAAAACCTCTGCTGCCGGAGCAGGTCCTTGGAGAGCAGAGAACGAACAACACTTCACCATTAGCCACAGGAAACAACAAAAGACTGCCTTGAAAGTACGCGGGCTTCCTGCACTTTCAGTCAGTGCATGGATGTGACTTGACGGGTTTTTATTCTGTTAGTGTAATTTGGAGAAAACTTTCTTTCCTTCTAGGTTTGCTGTTGGTGGGGTAAGGTGGTGTTCAAATTCCTTTACCCTAACTTCCTCAACTGACTCCCCCATCTGTTATTGTAAAATAAAGTGTTTTTCCCATATCCACCCTAAACACACTCATACAACTTACATACCACTGATTTCCTCCCTCTGCTGGAAAACTCAAGCTGTGATCCTACAGGCACTGGCAAAAATTAAAATCTACCACTTCGCCTGGCCTTATGGCCCTCAGGCTGTAAGACCTGCAGGGAAGAGCGCCTACTAAAGGCGGCATCGTGACATCGGGAAAAGAAAACTAAAATCAAAATCTTGAAGCCGGGCGTGGTGGCGCACACTTGTAAACCCAGTACTTTGGGAGGCGGAGACCGGAGGATCCGGGTTCACAGCCAGCCTCAGCTCTCTCTCTCTCTCTCTTTCTCTCTTTCTCTCTCTCTCTCTCTCTCTACTTAGTGAGGCCCTCCGCAACTTCGTGAGACCCGGTTTCAAAATAAAGTATAAAAAATAGGGCCGGGGGTGTAGCGCGGAGGTAGAACGCCCCTGGGTGCAATCCCTGGTACCGCAAAAAAAAAAAACAAACAGCTTCTACCTCTGTCCCTACAGCCATGTGACTTCAGCAAGACATTTCACTTTTGAGAATGAAAGTGCTTATCTACTTCACAGGATTATTTGGAAAATCAGTAAATAATAAATTGGCATAACCCATTTGCAAAGCATTGTATATATTTTGTAAAACATATACTGATATGACAAAAGCCTTAAAGAAGTACCTGCCTTTTTTTGTTTTGTTTTGTTTTTGTGGTACTGGGGGTTGAACCCAGGGGCATTCTACCTCTGAGCTACACCCCAGCCCTATTTGATTTTTTATTTTGAGACAGGGTTTTGCTTAGTTGTTGAGAGCCTCGCTAAGTTGCTGAGGCTGTCCTTGAACCTGTGATCTTGTCTCAGCCTCTCAAGTACTGGGATTACAGGATGCGCCACCATGCCTGGCTGTACTTTGTTTAAAAAAAATAGAAGCTGGGCATGGTGGTGCATGCTTGTAACCCCAGTACTTGGAAGACTGAGACAGGAGGATCACAGGTTCGAGGCCCCCGCAACTTAGTGAGATCCTGTTTCAAAATAAAGAATAAAAAATACGGCTTAGTGAGACCCTGTTTCAAAATAAGAATAAAAAATGCCACAAAATACGTATATATATATATTTACTATTATTCTTTTTTGGTACTGGGGATTGAACCCAGGGGCATTCTACCTCTGAGATACACCCCCAGCCCTATTTTTTATTCTTTATTTTGAAGCAGGGTCTCACTAAGTCACTGAGGCTGGCCTCAAACCTGTGATCCTCCTGTCTCAGCCTCCCAGTACTAGAAGTACAAGTATGTGCCACTGTGCCAAGCAAGGCCATGGTGTTTTAGACCACCGTCTGGTCTTCTTACCTGAAGTCCCCCGCTGTGAACTTGGCCTCAGCCAGTGAAAAGGCAGCTTCTCTCATCACTTCACCCATCAACATTTTAGTCTGGAAAAGCATAAACCAACCACAGATTCAATTAAGTTTTTTACAGGGGAAAAAAGTATCAAAATTGAGTTCCTTTAGTAACATCAGTATTTTATGCTAGATGTGAAATATCAGTAATAAATGTTGATTTGATAATGATAAAACAAAAATGTCCAACTGTTTTTGATTATAGTTACTAACAAGGTTACAAAAACACGAGTTTTATAATTAAAACACTAGAATAAATGCGTGAATAAATAGAAAACAATCTTTCCTGAGAGACCTAGCTTATTTTGGAATGGGTTCATGCTGATTTGCTCAAATTAATCTCTTAAACTCACTATAGTGAGAGTCAAAATCCTAGTGGCATACTGATTCTAAAGTTCAGCTGGAAATTTAATGTTTGAGAATATCCAATAATTTTTTAAAAGAGAAGAAAAACTAGGTCAGGTGGGAAGGGAGTTGGCTTATCAAGTATTAAAAATCTACAGCTACAATAAGGAAATACATCTGGCATGGGACAGATAAGAAATAGAATAGAGGGCTCAGAAACAAGCCCAGATATATATGGGAATTTAGTACAATAAAGAGAGCATTCGACTGTCTATACATTTACAAAATGATAAAGTAAAATCCCTACCCTACATCATTATACTACCCTCCCACCAAAAAAATGAAAAAGAAATCCAGACATGTTAAAGAAAAAGGCTTTTAGCCAGGTGTGGTGGTGCATGCCTATGATCCCAGTACTTGGGAGGCAGAGACAGGAGGATCGCAGGTTCAAAGCCAGCCGCAGCAACTTAGTGAGTCCCTCAGTGACTTAGTGAGACCCTGTTTCAAAATAAAAAATAAAATAGGGCTGGGCGTGTAGCTCAGAGGTAGTGTCCCTGGGTTCACTCCCCAGTACAAGAAGGAAGGAAATATCATGGAGGTGAAGCTCAGAGATAGAATACCCTTGGGTTCAATTCCCAGTACCAAAAAAATAATAATAATAAAATAAAGAGAAAGGTTAAAAAAAAAAACAGTAAGTCAGGCATGGTGGTACACACCTAGAGTTCCTGTTACTTGGGAGGCTGAGAAAATAGAATTTCTTGAACCCAGGAGTTTGAGGCCAGCCCAGACAACTTAGCAAGACTGTGTCTCAAAATAAAAAATAAAAAGAACTGGTGTATATATATAATATATATATTACATATATATAGAATATGTATATATACAGAATATATATATATATATATATATATATATATATATACAGAATATTTTCCCAATCTTTTTAGGCCTTTCTAAACCTTACATGTAATTCAGAAACTATATAAAGAAAGAGACTAACAGACCAAACGGTTTTCATTTAACCAAATAAAAACTAAGATACCATTTTTTGTTTTGTTTTGTTTTTTGGAACTGGGAATTGAATCCAGGGGCATTCTACCTCTGGGCTATACCCCCAGCCCTTTTTATTTTTAATTTTTCTAAAACAGGGTCTTGCAAAGTTGCTGAGGGTCTCACTATATTGCTGATGCTGGCCTCGAAACTGCGATCCTCTTGTCTTAGCCTCCCAAGTACTAGGATAAGAGGCATACACCACTTCATCTATCTTTTCCCAAAAAAAAAAAAATCAAACAATGTGGAGAAAATATTTCATTTTTAGAGTTTTACACATTAACCAGAATATATATATATATATATTGTGTGTGTGTGTGTGTGTGTGTGTGTACGTGTATGTGATACTGGGGATTGAACCCAGGGGTGTTCTACCTCCAAGCCACAACCCAGCCCTATTTTATTTGTTATTTTGAAACAAGGCCTTGCTAGATTGCTGAGGCTGTCCTTGAACCTGCAATCCTCCTGTCTCAGCCTCACAAGTACTGGGATTACAGGCGTGTGCCACCACACCCAGCTAGAATGATTCAGATTTTTATGTATTGATGTAGAAGCTGTCCATGTTCCACACTGGGACGAGAAGGAAGCAGGTCAGAAAATATTACAGAATTTTATATGTGTATATAACTACCACATGTTCATTATTATTAGAAAACAACCATGTATATACATAATATGCTTCATACATGCTTAACAAATACAGTACTTTTCGTACAAGCTACCGGAAAGATGGGGGGTGGGGACTGAAAGGCTATAAATCACTGTCAAGAACAACTACCTCTGGGAAAGGAGGGAAGGATCCCTGTGAGGAACAGAAAGAGATAAGAAGAGAACCTTTCTTTATATACAATTCTGTATTCACACATCATTTACCCAAAAAAGCACTGAATTAAAATCTACTGTGTGCTAGCACTGTTACAGGCACTGGAGGTGCAGTGCTGAAAAGACAATGGCCCTGCCCTCTGGAACTCACATTCTCTAGGGGGGAAACAATCAAACAAGAAAGCATTGTGCAAGCTGGGAGCAGTAGCACACACCTGTAATCCCAGCACTTGGGAGGCTGAGACAGGAGGATCACAGGTTCGAGGTCAGCCACAGCAACTTAGTGAGACCCTGTTTCAAAATAAAAAATAAAATAGGGCCAGGGGTGTGGCGCAGAGGTAGAATGCCCCTGGGTTCAATTCCCAGTACCACAAAAAAAAAAAAAAGAAAATTAGGAGTGTAGCTCAGAGGGAACGCATGTGGCTAGCATGGGTGAGGCCCTGGGTTCAATCCCCAACACCAAAAAGAAAAAGAAAAGTTAAAATGCCAAGGGCCATGCTGAATTTTCCTTATTTACAAAATAAATACTTCTGTAAGCAAAGTTCATTCCACCTCTATTATCTTCTTGAGGATCTGTCGAAATCGAAGAGTTAAGGCATCAGATTTTTTCTTCAGGAGGTTCCGACCCGTCTGTGCCCCTTTCAAACGAGCTTTCATGATGGTCTGCGCCCTATATAGATATATAAACAAAGACATTTACTTCATCGCTTAAAAGACAGGAAAATACCTCTGTGACACAATGGTAAAGTTATCCTTTATTCTTTTGATGTAAAATACCTCTATGGACACAGTGTTAAAATTATCCTTTATTCTTTTGCTATAATGAGAATGAGAAAACACAGCATTTATAGCTGACAAGTTTAACTGGTGTCTGAATACTACAGATTTCTACCATCAGTGTTCTATGAATGAGAAGTTTATTTACTTACCACTGAAACAATTCTGTAATCAATATCTAGAATAAGTGTTTATTAAATTATAACAAACATTATCAGAAGCCTTATTTTCTGATGTCAACATTGTTTACATACTTAATGGACCTATAAGCTAAAATAATATTTAGTAATGTTTCAGTTTTCATTAAAGATGTATTAAGGATAAGCCAGGGGCAGTTGCACATGCCTATAATCCCAGTACTTGGGAGGCTGACATCAAAGGATCCCAGGTAAAAAATAAAAAGGGTTGGGGGTGTAACAGTGGTAGAGTACCCCTGGGTTCAGTCCTGAGTACCATGCATACACACAAAAAGAGAGATATATTAAGGGTAAAAAATAAAATCTACCCCCTAATATATATTAAAACTGGCAGGAGGAGGGTACTGAGGATTTAGCTCAGTGGTAGAGCACTTGCCTACCATGTGTGAAGCCCTAGATTTGACCCCCAGCACTGCACACAAACAAAAATTTGCAATGCAATTACCTTCTGGTCAGCAATTCCACTCTGAGGAATTTTTCCTATGGATTTATTCCCACATGTGTACAAAGTTAATGATGAGTATTCCAGCCTTATTTGTAATAGCAAAAGCGTGGAAACAAGTCAAATGTTAAATAACTCATGTTCACCATAAGATGGAACAACATGTAGCCTTAAACTAAGGAAGGTAGGTCTACATGTGCTTCCTATAAAATACTGACTTACTTATGTAACGGAAGGAATTAGTGTGCATATATAGATGCAGAGGATAAGTTCTACAAAGGATTCACAGAAACTCGAAAGTTTCCTTTAGGAAATGGAGCTGAATGAAAAAATATGGGCTTACTTTTTGCTACTATATCCTCTTGTACTTTTTGCATTTTATACCACAACTATCTATTCTATTTCCTATTACCACTGTGGCATTAAAGAGTTTTGGTTTCATTAATCAAGACCCTAGTATCAACCACTGTATTAATATGTAAGTGACTCTAGGTAACAAGTGGCAATAAGAACTCCTAAGAAGTAACCAGCTAAAAGTACAGTGGCGTTTCCTCACCTCATTTCAGTGTTTTCCCCATTAGAAGCCGCAATACCAAAATGAAACAAGCAATCACAGAAATTCACATTTCTGTTCTCATTGCCATACCAGATTAATAATGAAAAAAGTGGGTAATAAAACTCAACAATAGACTGTATGACACAGACACTTAGAATGATTTAAGTGGACATGATTTCATATGATGGTATTATTTATAAAACACTGCAAAATAGCACGTAGTAATGTACTTTTTGACCAAATTCTTAGGTCATATATATTGAAATCTTTTACCATTAAGCTAAGGTAACTAAGAATTCTATAGATGGAAGAGACTTCAGACATTAACTTAAAGATCAGGAAAATGAGTCTCAGAAAAGTCAAACAACTTTCAATCATTCAGTGAAGAAAAGGCAGAGCAGAAACTTGAACCAGATTTTCTTGTTTTGTGTGTGTGGAACTGGGGATTGAACCCAAGGGCATTCAACCTCTGGGCTACACCCCCAGGCCTATTTTATTTTGAAATGGGGTCTCACTAATTACTGTGTGCTGGTCTCGCATGCAATCCTCCTGTCTCAGCCTCCCGAGTACAGGGATTAAAGGTGTGCACCACCCAGCCTGAATCACACTTCTTACTGCAGTGACTTGTCCAAGGCTCTGTCTAAGGCTCAAACCTAGGTCCACTGTTCTCAACCACTCGCCACCCTACCTTACCTTAGTTTATTGTGTGGAGGGGAAGAGGTACTGGCAATTAAACCCAGAGGCATTCTACATCTGAGCTACATCCCCAGCCCTTTTTATTTTTATTTATTTTTTATGTGGTATTGGGGATTGAACCAGGGATGTTCTACCTCTGAGCTATACCCCAAGCCCTTTTTATTTTTTGTTTTGAAACAGGGTCTTGCTGGGTTGCTAAGAGTCTCGCTACTTGCTAAAACTGTCCTTAAACCTCCTGTCTCAGCTTCCAAAGGACTGGGATTACAGGCATGGGCCACCATGCCCAGCTTACATTTTATTTTAAAACAGGGTTTCCCTAAGTTGCTGAGGTGTGTGTGTGTGTGTGTGTGTGTGTGTGTGTGTGTGTGTGTGTCTGACTTGGGACTGAACCCAGGGCCTCACACATGCTAGGCAAGTGCTATACCACTAAGCTACATCCCCAGGACCACAGAGCTACATCTCCAGGCCTGCCTCCTCACATTAAAGATGTCAAGTAGTAGCAGGTAACAGTTCACACTTTGCAAATCCATTCGCAGTGGCTGACTGCACTGAGAGGCCTCAGCAGAGGTCTCATCAAGTGAAGCTGGTTCAGTTTCCAGCCTGAACAGGAGCTGTCCACCCCTATGTGTACATTTGACATACTGTACTGTTGATACTACATACCAGAATTTGGGCTCAAAGAGTTGGATCAAATTTAGGTAAAATGCTAATACTACAGATTCCAACAAGTTTAGAGAATATAGGTGAACTGACTGATAAGACCAATCTTAATACTAATTTTAATTTCCTCCTAGATGATGGCACCTCTGTGAAATGGGATAACTTTAAATTATTGAGACTCTAAGAGAGATCTGCACAAGCACGTGTAGCTAACATGTAGTAGAACCTGGATTTGCCTGACTTGTGTTTACTCCAAGTTTTTCATGCCGCTTTTGCTTTCACTCTAAACTTGTTATGTTTTCTCTGGTTCATAAGTGAGTGAAATGCTGGGCATGGTGGCACACGCTTGTAATCCCAGTACTTGGGAGGCTGAGACCGGAGGATCTGGGTTCACGGCCAGCCTCAGCTACTTAGTGAGGCCCTCCGCAACTTAGTGAGACCCTGTTTCAAAATAAAGAATAAAAAATAGGGCTGGGGGTGTAGCTCGGAGGTAGAATGCCCCTGGGTTCAGTCCCCAGTGTCAATAAATAAATAAATAAGTGGGTGAAAGTGACATTTCACAGGATACACTGTAAGTGAGCTGTTGGTGAAACAGAAGTCACTAGTGCATTTTCTAGCCTAGGACTTTTAAAACTGTTCTTTAACATGTTTCAGAGTTGCTCAGCCCTATAAAAAAGTTTGACCTTCAGACAATGACTTCGTTTTGTGGTTGAATCAAAGACATCTGACTACGTGACAAAGAACCTGCTGACAAAGAACCTGCTGTCTGGGCCTTGGGAAAAATATTTCCTTCCTGCATCTGATTTTCCTCCCAATCAGCAAGCTAAGGGCTCTCAAACAGCAGTGTTCACCTTCACAAACCTATCATTTTTCTTGTCTAAGCCCAAAGAAGTCCATTTTCACCTCTCAGTCTCAAAATTCCACAGTAAACATAAAAACATGTTAACATCGTGATTACTGTCAAAGATAAATACAATTCTGAATTCCATAACCAAATTATGGAACCAGCGCAGGTGTCCATCAACAGATGAATGGATTCTGAAACCGTGGTATATACACGCAATGGAATTTTACTCAGATATAAAGAAGAACAAAATTATGTCATTTGCAGGAAAATGGATGGAACTAGAGAATATTATGCTAAATGAGATTAGCCAGCCTCAGAAAGTGAAGGGTTGTATGTTTTGTTTCATATGTGGATGCTAGAGAGAAATTGGGGCACAAAAGTGACTTTGGATAAAGGAGGAGAGTAAAATAGTGGAAGAGGATTATGGGAGGGAGGTGGAGGGGAGGAAACCTAATGAAGGAAACAGTTAAAATAATGCTATGTATGAATATGAAATTACCAATACTAATTTCAATAACATGTACAGGGAGGGGAGTACAGGGTGGGGGCCTGGAGGGAAACACTCCAAGTGCTGTGTGCATGTATGTTTTTATCACTCTGAACCTCATTATGATGTATAATTACAATGCACCAATAAAAGTATATCAGAATTTTTTTAAAGATAAACACAGCCAGACATTAGTAAAACAACAGAAACAGGTTTTACTCAGTAACCACTGTCAGTAGGGGAAAGAGCTGGCAGCTCCATTCTGATCTGTGCTAAGGTGATTATAGACTTTTTCTTTCAGGCTGGCCACAAACCTGCAATCCTCCTGTCTCAGCCTCCCAAGTACTGGGATTATAAGCGTATGCCACCATGCCCGGCTAGGTGATTAGACTTTCTAAAGAGAGAATGAAGGGATAGGGCCTCAAGTAGGAGAGAAGTGAAAAATTACACAGTATCAATAAGTGTAAATGTAACTAGGCCAGGTGTGTCGCTAACTGGCAATTATGGAAGTTAGAATTTTATCCTTCCACAGAGACTGGGAGACAGAGAGACCCTGTCCTTCCTAATGATTACAGCTCAAAGGAGAGCTCTTAGGTCATTGAAAGAGACACTTCTGAGTTGCAAGAGAAACATATTCACAATTATAAACCCTTTTTAATAAATGCTCTAAGAAAAAGAGATTATGGATATACCAATCAGGTGTTGGACAGGGCAATAGTGTGTGTGTGTGTGTGTGTGTGTGTGTGTGTGTGTGTGTGTGTGTAGTACTGAAGATTGAACTCAGAGGCATTCTACCTCCAAGCTACACCCCCAACCCCATTTTATTTTTCATTTTTGAAACAGGATCTCACTAGGTTGCTGAGAGTCTCACTAAATTGCTGAAGCTGGTCTTGAACCTGTAATCCTCCTGTCTCAGCCTCCCAAGTACTGGAATTACAGGCATGCGCCACCATACCTGGCCAGATTTTTAAATCTGGTAGCTTTGAGCTTTTTCGGGAAAGCATTTTATTTCATTTCATTTTACTGCAGTGCTGGGGATTGAACTCAGGGCCTCATTAGTGCATGGTAGGCAAGTGCTCTGCCACTGGGCTACACCCAATCCAGGTATTTTAATGGGGAACTGGGGTCATCCTAGGGACATGGACTCCAGCTGCTGGAAGCTATGTTAGATTTTGGTTGTCTCTTAGTGTAGAGGTTTGGATGGTGTTATTAAGTGCTGAAAGTTCTGCAGTTCCCCCAGGGTAGTCCTGATCTTTATCTATGTCACAGGCACTGCCCTTCTCCACAACCGGTTTGTTTCCTACCCAGTGCAATCAGCCATTAGGAAGACAGTGGGATGAGGACAGGAGTGGTGGTGCACACTTGTAATCCCAGTACTTGGGAGGCTGAGACAGGAGGATCGCAGGTTTGAAGCCTACCTCAGCAACTCAATGAGGCTCTCAGCAACTTAGCGAGACCCTGTTTCCAAACAAAAAAATAAAATAGGTGTGGGGGTATAGCCCGGAGGTAGAAGGCTCCTGGGTTCCATCCCCATAACCCCCCCCAAAAAAGGAAAAAAAAGTCAGTGGGATGAATGTAAAAAGCAAATTCAAAAATTCCATTTCACAAAGAGCTACAGTCACCCTGGCAGAGACAGAAACCTGGGTTTGGATTTGAATATAACTGTTTTAAGTGTCCTCAGATTCTGTGAGAAAAAGGACAAAATGAGGAAAAACAACAAAACATCCTCAAAAAAATAGGACCATAATGAAAAGATCTAAATGTCAGAGTCAAAACTGATTTCCTGCTTCCTCGCTGGAGAAGAAAGAAGAGGAGGAGGAGAGCACAAATCAGAACAATCTTTACTCTCACAAGCTGTCAAGTGCATTTGAGAAAACGTCAACATTTTCTTTACGAACTGGCCAAACACCTATGCCATTTCTCCTGACAAAGATTTCAAGCCAAAAGAGAAAAGCTGCCCACAACTGAGCAGATTCCAAGGCGTGGGTTCCTTCAAGGAACATTCTTTGCAGATCTTCTATGGACTAATAATAAAGACGCTCTCATTCTGGACAAAGCCCACAGACTGGTGGAAGAGAAAGATATGTAGTAAACAAATATCCATTTTACAAAGGGATTCATGAGCGACATTAATAGAGGTCTGAAAAGGTGTAGTGGTGATAGTACGAAAGGTCTGCCTCAGAAACGCAGGGATTATCTTCCCACCGCAGGTGACGCTGGACGGGATCTTGGAAAGTGAGTAAAGGAATCCAAGATCGAATCCGACGTCCATCCTAGGGCGACTCGATTCAATGGCCACTTTGGCTTAGGGGCCTTCTATGTTTCCCGTTGCAGTAAACTTCCCTTCTCAGAACATTTATTTAACCTTCTTGGCTTTTCCGTCTCGCCACTAAGCTGTGATGTTTGTGGGAGCAGAGATGGCGACGGTTCAGTTATATAAATCCAGTGAGTGGCTAAACAAGGATATATGGAATGAATGGCTCGAGTAAAGACAGCGGACCGCCACCAAAGGCAGCAGGCTGGCGCCGCTTCCTACGGCTGGGATCGCTCGGTGCAATCTGGTTCGCTCGGGAGGAGCCTCGCCCTGGACTCAGGAAAGGACCCTGCAGAGAGCTCAGGATGGCCTAGGAACTAGGAACCTCGCTGGTAGTGCAGGGTATGGAGGGGTCGCGCTCCAGGCAGGCGTTCCTGAACACCATCGCGCCGAGCACCACTGGCCCGGTTCTTTTACTTACATTCGCGAGGGGAAGATTTCGATCCGGTCTTTGCCCGACATTCTGACGGTGACTGTTCAACTCGAGTCCCCGGCCAGGCAATCGTAACTGCAAAAGATCCAGTACCAGTGCCTTTCTCTACCACAGTGCCTTTCTCTACCGGAATCAGCTGATTGTGTCACCTGACCCTTCCCAGTGTTGCTAAGAAGCAGCAGGGACACCCACTTTTTGCTTCCGCTTCCGGTTGTCTCGGAGGAGGGAGTGGGCGGGACGAAAGCGATGGCCCGGATGTGGAGGCGCGCGCACTGCGGAACTCCGGATCGCCTCCTAGCCCCGCCCCCTCCAGGTCACCGCGGCTGCGCAGATCGCCGCACGTGCTGGGCGAAAGAGAGGAGCGTACTCTTCCTCCATTCTTCCGTCTTTAGTCACAGCGCCATCTCATGGTTGACTAAAACTTTGAGAGAGGATTCTTCTTCGGGGGTAAGGTATCAGAGTCCTGCCTCTTCCCCACGCCTTGGAGGCTACTTAGAAAAATCTAAAAATAAATAGACAATGTGCTTTTCAGATCCTCCTGCGGTTCACTCTCTTCCTGGTTCTCGGATGACCTACACTCTATGATCAGTGATGAGGAGGGGCCTCTTCCGTCGGCGCCTGCGCAGTCCGAGGCGGTTCCGCATGCGCGGTGGGGGTTGAGCGAAGCGCACGCTGAGGCTGCTCTGCTGCTGGTCCGTGTCTATCAAGTCTGATCGCTTGGATTTTAGAACTCAGCGCGGGACTCTAGTGCGGGATTCACACACATACCTCAGGTGACTAATCCCGCAGCTCGGTTTTCCCAAGAACTCACTTTAGGTAGTACCCAGTGACAGCAGAGGTCGGGAGAGGGTAGGCCCCGGGCTCACCCCCGCCCTTTCCCGGCCCGGCGCGGGAAGTGTCTGGACACCCCGACGCCCCCGCGGATTCTGTCCCGGCCTCCTCCCCGCCTCGGTGTCGGTCTTCCGGTGTGACCGAGGCGTCGTGGTACGCGCGGAGAAATCTCGTGAAGGACAGTGGGTCGACGGGGTCTTACAGCCTCTCCAATATGCTTAAGGAGAGGATGCCTTGAGGTGGGGCAGCCTCGGAGATCGCGCTGACACCCCCTTCCCTTCCCCAGGACTCTGAGCACTTCGACTTTTCCAGGTCTAAGAATTCTTTCTTTTCCTTTCTTTTTCTTTTCTTTCTTTCCCCTCTGCCACCCAGCAATACTACGAGAAATTTCTTCATTCTCAGTGGAAGACCGGACTCTTCTCCAAAGAACCAGTAGAATGAAAAGAGCTGGGTCCAAGAATAGTTTATTAATCTGATCATTAAAACTGAAGCTAAGTTACCTTACCGTCGCTTGAGCTTCAACTAGTTTTGCATTTCTGTAGAATGAGTCATCCCTTGAAACTATACTACTGAGGGGTTTGTTACTGTTAGTATCAGGTTGTTGTATTTTGGAAGCGATGAGAATAGAATTGTTTTATAATTTTGCATAACTAAAAGCTTAAGTTTAGGGAATACTATTTGTTTATTGTGTGTGGTACTGAGGATTGAACCCAGAAGCCTCCTACCACTGTATTACACCCCCAGCCCTTTTTATTTTTTATTTTGAAACAGGGTCTTGCTAAGTGGCTGAGGCTGGCCTCGAACCTGCATTCCTACTGTCTTAGCCTCCCAAGTACTAGGAAATACTTTAGAGGTAAATGTGTATACATTAGTCATTCCCCAAAATTTAGGCTGCTTTAATTTTTATTAAACATGACACTATTTCATGGAAAAAGAGCAGAGAAGTCTTGATTTAATCCCAGTTAACTTGTTATTCAAGGAAAAACTCTGGTTTTTAGAACTTTGGGAGTTATTATATAGAACTTTACTGCCTTTTCTCAGTTCATGTGATGCCAAGCGACAGTTGATAATTCTCAAAAGATGTCGTTGTCTGATACATAGTAATGTTTGTAGAGATTTGGTGACACTCTTTCAACTACAGTGAAATACGAAGTGCGCTTCAAGACCAAGAACTATAGCATTTAGAGAGCATTACTAGTAAGCATTAATGCCAGACAAGAGTTTTACCAACATATAATAAACTTTGGAAAGTAATGTGGACTTCCTATATCCATTATGGTGACTTAACCATTCACTGGTTTAAGGAAGAAGACATATCTACCATTGGTCTGGGCAAAATTACTCACAATGTAAGGTATTAAAAATTAGCTTGAAGTTTGACCCAATATCTTTTGAAAAATGAATTTTTTATATCAGAACAGATAACAGTATTGTACTCTGATGTATTAAGGCACAATGGGTGAAAGACACTCTAGATTTAATGTGAGAAGATATGGATTTAGCTTTAACACTTACTAAGCATTTGTCTTTGAGGAAGTCATTTAATATTTCTGTTCCTTGGTTCCCTGTTGGTTGATTGCTTCACTGTGCTCCTTTCATAGTACCTTATATTGTAATTTTTGCTTACTAGATTGTTTCCAAATCTGTATTTAATTCCATAGGTAAGAATCTGTATCAGTAGTACATAGTACATAGTAAATACTGCCAAAAAAAGTATAACAAATTAAGTCACAAAATGGAAATAATACCTCCTTTGCCGTTTAGTATCTTATGTTAGCATAACACATTACACTTTTCAAAATGTTTTTACATGTACTTTCAGTTGATACACTTACAAACAAACCTGTAAAGTACATAGCATAGATGAGAAAACAGAATTCAAAGGGGAATTCCTTTCCCAAGCAACCACAGCTAGAAAGTAGGACAGAGCAAGGACTAGAACCCAGGTCTAGGGCTGTTCCTAAAGTTCACAAGGCTATTTGTCTGACTTGACACTTGTTAAGGGCCCAGTAAAAATAATGCTTTGAATTTCAAAATGCTTTGAAAATGATAGAAGGGGCTGAATAAATACCTGGTGTGGTTTCTGCTTTCCTGACTGAGAAAAAGGTTAGTTTTTTTTTAAGGTATTTTAAAAAAGTTACTAGCATTTTATAAAATATGTTAAAAAAAACTCTCAGGTTCTTTGTGATACAGATTCTTTTGTAGTTACCAGTTACTTTCTATCTTTATTGTGGATAACATACCATCAGCAGTATAACATTATTTACTCTATATGTTGCAAAGAGACTTGTTCCTCCTTAAGAAGTAGGATTCATATCTCCCTTCAGGATTCTCTTATCATATTGCCCATGTCTTTAACCATCAAATTAAGCCTTGCTTCCCCCAAAGCATTACTTTTTTTTAACTATTTGGAAAAACTTGGTAAGTAAATGTAGTTAACATTTGTTAGATCTCTTAAAATTGTTCTGCACATGTCCATGATCATTTTAATTATTATTTTAATACCCAGTTGAAACTTTTTTAGGTCTCATATTCAAGTACTTTGTATACAGATGTTTGACAACAGTTCCTCCCCCACTCCCCAAAAAAAGCCTGTTTAAAAATGAAACAACCAGTTCAGCTATTTCTTAGTGAGTAATTCTGGCCATTCAGTGTCCACTTTCCTTTGTTTGCTAAATCTCTATTTTGTCAGGCTACAGGAGAAATATGTCCGTGCTACATATGTTGCTTTTTGTTGTTAAACAGAGCCCAGTAATACTAATAGTTTGCACCAATTTGTGGTATATACTCCAACACTTGAATATGTATATTTATGTTACTTTTTGTTTTATGTTTCTTATTGTAATGTATTTGTCAGTATTGACAGAAAATATATCCTGATGTATAAGACCAAAGATTCTAGATCCACACTTCATGGGTGTGGGTATCAGTATAGGAAAGAGCAAGTTGCTCAACAGGTGTCTCAGTTTCTTTATCTATAAAATGGGGAAAGCTAGGAAGAAAGCAGTACCTCAAGGAGATAAATAGGCAGTGGCCAGAGCATTTAGGACCCTGCAGGTAAAGGGGCGATATATAAAAGTCCCACAAAGATCTTCCCAGTGATAGGTGTGCGTAAGTGGGTGCCGGGTGGCAGTTCTCATACTGCACCACAGCAGAAAGCACTCTGGTGTTCATATGCTGGATGTAGATGGTCTACCTAAGGTCAGCTATTGGCAGCCTTGTTTCCCACTTGATATTAAATTTGTTAAGTTATTAAATGAACTTACACAATTTTTTCCTAGGCTTTTAGGTCCTACCTATTACTGTCTATCTTCTGAGCTCTGACAATAGGAAATAGGTTAAGGTTAATAGGAAAACTTGAAAATCATCAGCCATTATTTGTTGGAGAGCCTTATTTTTAAAATGTATTTGTAGCTGGGCGTGGTGGCGCACGCTTGTAATCCCAGTACTTTGGGAGGCGGAGACTGGAGGATCCGGGTTCTCGGTCAGCCTCAGCACTCGCGCCCCCCCCACCTAGTGAGGCCCTCCACAACTTCGTGAGACCCGGTTTCAAAATAAAGTATAAAAAATAGGGCCGGGGGTGTAGCGCGGAGGTAGAACGCCCCTGGGTTCAATCCCCAGTACCACAAAAAAAAAAAATGTATTTGGGCCGGGCGTGGTGGCGCATGCTTGTAATCCCAGTACTTTGGGAGGCGGAGACCA